>CAESWR010000662.1:403997-422464 GCA_903171835.1 Mullus surmuletus | reverse complement strand
GTGCGACGGGGAACTGCCGTCACAATCCCGCGTGAGAAATCGCGCGTGGCAAGTGCCCCCAATTGGAATGAGGGAAACGAAGACACGCTCCTTCTTCCGCGCCCCGCGTGGGTCCTCCCGCTCTCCTCCCGTCCACGCCGCGCCTCCTCGGTGCTCCTGCAGCGGCAGCAGCAGCAGCAGCGGCCGCGTGGAGTGGATTTACAGCGCGCGCGAGGAGGGAGCGAGTCAGCTGGGCGCCGCGCTGACGTCACAGCCGCCTGCGTGTGAGCGTGCGCGTTGGCGAGTCTTCCTCGCGCGCCTCTCTCGTCCTTTCATCCCCTCCCTCTCTTCTGCTCTCCTCTCCTCCAAAAGTGATGTTCTTCTTCTCCTGCGTCCGACAAAGACGTCACGGCCTGCCTCAGGAGGACACGCCCCCTCCCGAGGATCACTGGGATCCTCATCAGGTGCTCTGACGAACCTTCAAGAGAAATCTTTGGTTCTTCAGAGGCTCCTTAAACATCTTCACATATTTGCTTCAGACACAAATGCTAAATGTCAGCCTCCCTTTGGTCAAAGTTTCTGTCAAGATCCAAGAAGATCCTTGAGGAAACAGTGGAGGTTCTTCATTCTTCCTCAGGAAATGGTTTCCTGAGACCTTTTGAGGCTGTTTGAGAAGTCTTGAGAAAGCTTTGACAAGAAGTTCCTCAAGGTTAAGTATCTTCATGGAACATTGATGGGTGATGGGCTGGAACAGGCTTTTTGATTTCACAGTGAGGAAGCTCGTTCTTCAAGTAAAAACAAACCAACCAGAGGAAGCTTCTACTTTGTTGGGGAAAAAACCCAACGAGGACCCCAGGAGTATATGAGTCACTTTGAGCTTGAGGAAAAACATTACAAAAGAGAAAAAAAAGTCTGATTTCTTGAAGGAAAAGGAGATTGGGAGAAGCTCGCAATGTGGCGTCTGTTTGTGAGATGATGGAGATGAGATGGGTAAAAGCTCTCACTGAAGTTGTAGCAGTCTGAACACACAGCTGTGTTTTATAACACGACAGCATCGAGCAGCAGCAGCAGCATGAGTCATCTTTAGATTGCACACACACTCACAGAAGCTGGCTCGGGGTGGTTCCATCAGCTCAGAGATGGTGTGAAGACCTGGAGCAGAGACAGTCAGCATGGAGAACTTATGAAAATCATCTGTCTGCTAATGTTACAGTAGGTTCCCCCGTCGATCCGGCTGAATAAAAACAGTAGTCTGGAGAGACGTTGGCGGCGGTTAGCACTTCAGCCCCACGGATGGATTGGTGTCTTTAACTCGTTAGCTAACAGGATATTACACTTAATCAGCTTTGGAGTCTCCGTATTCCCCAGATGCAGCAATCTCCCCCAGCTTCCCCTCTCGTACCTCCTCTGGCTTCCCCTCTCCTAACAATCCTTCTGAGCCAGCAGAGCCAGTGGGCCACTGCATCTACTGCAGCAGAAGCTGAACTTTTTCTACATGTGGTCTTTTGTAAAATATGTGAGCACAGGTTTAAAATGTGGCAGTGGCCCTGGAACTAGAGGACTTAGTTAGCTATGGTTAGCATTAGCTTGCCAATTGTTGGCCAGCATCAAATATGTAAACATAAGGTCTGGCTTCAAAACCCTGCGGTCCCTTGGGAACTACAGGACTTATTGGCTGTGTCCAAAAAAACGTCACATTTTTGGTGCATCAGCCGCTGGAGATGCAATGCATGATGGGATACCGACCACTCAAGAGTGACCATCAGATGGTCACTACTTTTTGTGATGCTTTCTTTGAAATGTTGAGTCGCTGAAAATAGTGCACTAAAGTTGATCACTAAGGTTTCGGACACAACTACAAAATGGCGTAACCCCTCGATAGGTCTCTACAACTCCAAGATAGGGTTTTTGACCCTTAGATAAGTCTCTATGACCCTTAGATAAGGCTCTATATGGGGGTTAGGGGGCGTTTTCAGACACAGCCATTGTTGAGCTAATGTCAGCATTAGCAAGCAAACTGTTCACTATTACTACGTTAACACTGGGTCTGGGTGTAAAACCCTGCCGCCCTCCTGGACCTAGAGGACTTATTGTCCTTATTGTCCATGTTCTAAATGGTGCACCTTGCGGACTATCCTCGATTTTTTAAAGTGCGCTCCGGGAATCGAGTGTGGATGACGGACACTTCCCACCCTGCACAAACCCCAAATCACTCCGTGATTGGCTGAAAACATTAACATACACGTGACTGGTTGAGAGGACGGAGACAGCTGATTGGCCACGAACAGGTCTGTTGAAAAATACCATAAAACGAAAATTGGGACGACACGACGCTGTCAAAATAAGAGCGCCCGAACAAGCGTTAAGCTGCTGTTTTGTCCCCTAGGGGGCGCTCTAGTATGTAAGTGGTAAGTATTTGGGTCTGGAAGTCAAAGATTTCTCACCATCTTCAATCTGCATCTTAATATGTTTTTTTTCAATGCATTGTAATGTGGAATGTTTGCCTGTTGTGGTTTGTTTGATCTTGCAGAGCCATCTGGACATCCTCTCCTCCCAGTGTGTGTGAATCCACACAAACCTGCCTGGAGATTCGGAGCACCGTGACAAAGCGTCACTATTTGACGAGCCGTGGGGAGAATGAGCCCCGTGCCTCGTTATGCTGCGTCTCTGCTCATTCATTCACTCATATATTTCACATTTGTCTTCAGGGCGGCGAGGCTGCCGCCACTGCCTTTGATTTTTTTCAATGTTAGCTATCTTTAATTCGACGCTAGCCCAACTCTGCGGAAAACCACCCTGGGTGAAGGCGTCGCTGAAACGCAAACGGTGCCTCAGAAATTAAATCTTATCTGCGGCTCTCAGACCCTCGCCGGTTAATCACAAACAGTAAACCTCAAATTAATCATGAAAGGAGAGCTCCCTAGAGATGTTTTTTTTCTTTCTTTTTATAAAACAGATCTCGCCCGGAGACGCTGAATTAATCTGAATTAATCTGGCTTTAATCAATCGTCTAAACGCCCCAAAATAAAGGGAGAACATTTGAGAGAAATCAGGGGACGCGGTGGATCCTCCGTCCTCCCTCGCTGTGCCCCACTTTCCCTTATCCGAGCGCAGCAGGACCGGGCCGGTCTCGGATTAGATCAGTTAAAAAGATTCCCTCCTAAAGCTTGAGGAGCTGCTGAGGTCCTGATGAGGAGCAGCATCCCCCCGCTTTGACTCACACTCGGCTCCCGGCCACGGCAAAGTCGCCTCATTGCTATTCAGTCTATTTTTACCCTGCGTGGCGCTGCCGCGTCTCCGCTGGAGATGATTCCCAGGCAGGCCCACACTCACTCTGATGCTTCCCCAAACCCGAGCCGGCGCCGGGATGATCCACCGCGCCCTCCATTCGTCCTCATAAGTAGGCCGTGGGAGCTGATAGGGGGAGCTGAGGAAAAGAGGGAGACAAAAAAAGAAGGGGAAAAAAAACAGTGAATGTGGAGAGCTGCCGTTTGTGGGCTTGTCGCTGCAAAGCAGAGAGACATCAAACATCACAGAGGATGTGTGAAGGATGTTTACCAGCAATAACAAACGCAGCTCACCTGACAGCCAATCACATCAGACAAACAATGGGATTTCATTTGCTTTTCTCTGAAATAACCCACTACTACTGAGAAATTAAAAAAATGCAGGAACTACTTTATTTTTTCATATTTTTCTTGTTTTATTGTGCACCTTTGTTTATATTTCCTCCAAATGTTTAACCCTTAAGAGTTCCTGGGGACATTTTTGTCTGGAGCGCTTGTATTTTTGAGCCATTTTGGTCGTGTTGAATGAATATAGCTACATTTTTTCTAAAGGACATGCATTTTCTTTCAATTCAAAAATTCTGGTGTTTTTTCTCAAATTAGCCTTAAATAGCAAAGCTACAGACAAACGCTCTCATTAGTTGCCTCAAATTCAATATATAATATTAATCAAATCCTGCATTTTACAGAAATTGTTTGAGTTTTGTATTATTTATGTAAACAAACTGGTATTCAGAGGGTTAAAATCCCCCCAAATAATTAATATTTGATATATATATATATATATTTCACGCTGAAGTGAATGAAAAAGATGGCCTCATTAAAAGTGGAAAAAATATCAATATAGGTTATTTTTACAGCAGTTTTAGGGAGGGGACATTTTGTGCTGAGGGATGATTGAGAAAGTGATTTCAAGGAACTGTTACGGGTTAAATTTGTGTCAAGAAATCCACAATCTACAAAGCGGCGTCTGTTTTTCGTCGTCTGAAATCAGGAAGTTTGTTTAATTTGCTCAGTTTAACGAGCCTGTCTGCACATGCTGAGATTCATGTTCGCACGAGCTACCGCTTTTCCATCCATCAGTGAAATATCATGAATGAAGCCCCTCAATTCAGTGCAGAATCAGAATTTGTGCAGGTTTGGCGGTCCCTCCCCCACCTCACACGTTTGCTCCTCGCTCCCTGCAGCCAAACCTGACGTGCATCAGTCGGCTCTGCTGTCAAAACGTCCCTTTCTCGTCAGAAATGAAGCCCCCCCCCCCCACACACACACACACACCCGACTGACAGGGCGACAGGAAATGAGGGATGGTGACAAGGACATGCGTGGCTGCATACTCACGCAGGCCACGCCCTCCTGAGACCCAGACACCGGGAAAAACTGAGAGCTGTCTGCTGTGATGGTAAACTGTCTCTGTGAAACACTTACATCAATGATCAACGCTTACATCAGCCGACATCTGAGAAGCTAAACTGATATTCCAAGAATGAAGCTGAGAGATAAATGAGCCTAAAATCGGAGTTAAATCGGTTTCTGCTCATCTAAAGAGTGTCAGTTTGGGGACTGAAGGCTCCTTCAAAACGTGTTAGATTCTTATCATCTTCACTCACTGTTTTTACTTATCTTACTTATCTAATGATTTAATCCTCAGCATCTACACATCACCTGCAGAACGTGGCCTTGTGAGGATCAAGGACTCCTCTAACAGAATGTGGCTTCTTAGTTTCGTCCTGTACTGTTGGTGTAACTGTACGCACTATCAGCTGGATGGAAATACACCATCTCCATCAATAAATGGACTCATGATGAATGACACTGTGGCGTTGCCAAGGTTTCACTGGTCAGACTCTCCCTGATCAAACTCTCCCTTCATATAAAAAGATCTGAGGTTGGACTCTTCTGCATTCAAAAAGAAAAGTTACTAACAAGAAAATGCCTGTTTCTAACATTATATGCAAATTATAAACTAAACTCATCTATGCAATGAGAGCTTCATCTCCAGCTCCACCCACCATGAAGGTCATTTCCCGCTTCATTTGCCAGCACGCCACAGCTACCTGCAGCACCCACTCAAACACCCACATCAGCCTGCACACCACGATGGATTCCACAGCACATGTGCTTGTTTGTGCAGCGTCACTAATAATCTTATTAATTCCTGTGGCAAGCAAGTCTTTGGTCCATTTCCTCCGCAGGCGACGGCGTCTTTGGGGGTTTCTGATGAGGCGACACGGTTAATTAGGTTTCGAAAGAAAGTGACTGATTGTTTTTGGAAGGAATGTTGCTTGACAGCGGCGATTTGATAAAGGAAGCGAGCACTCTGATACGCTTCCATTGTGAAATCTGACTTCACAGCTTCTAGTGTTTTAATGAGCTGATTAATATCTCAGTTTTAAGGTTTGAGTTTGCTTTTGAGGAACAACAAAACAGTTTTATACAAGATTCTTACTTTGCCAAACATCAGACCACAGGCTAAAGGATCCTGGCTGGAGAGAGCCTCCTCACTCACCATCAAACAGAGCAGCCCTGAAGGTCCTGGAGGTCCTGGAGGTCCAGGAGGTCCAGGCATCTCCAAACTGTTCCCTCTAGAAGCATATAGAGAGTCATTAACATTGTCTGATATGCTGTAACACAATATTTCATAGATGGTGCTTCTCACACGGATGAGATAGGCACACATTTAAGTACCTAAAGCCACATAAAATGCACAAACCAGAACCAAAATTGAGTTTCCTTGCTACCTTGCTGTCAAACCTTGCTGACAAATTGTATAATTCAGTACACGGCTTGAAATGTTTTGAAGGTCATGGAAGAACATGAGCAAATGATATTCCTATCATTATACACCCAAATATCTCGTATAATATTCTCGTCCTGGCCTCTGTACCAAACCACGCCATTTAAAAGAAAAAGAAACTTCATTAACATGCAATGACGTCGTCTCATACAGACCTCCCGCCTCAGAGCCCCGTTCCAATATGGCGGCCGCGCTAACGCAACACTCCGACATCCATTCGCGCCAACTCGCGGCTTATCAAGGGGCGTGTCTAGCGGTCGGCAGAGCGGAACCTCGGTACATGGGCTTAGCATCAAGCAAGCGGAGGCTTCCATAGAAGTTCTACTTTGCGGCTAACGCTAAGCTAGCGAAAATAGCTATGCTAATGCTGCATTGGGCTAAGCTAGCGAAAATAGCTATGCTAATATAGCATTGCGGCTAAGCTAGCGAAAGCCGGTATGCTAATGCTGCATTGCGGCTAAGCTAGCGAAAATACAACACTGGGGGAAAAGTTAGCTAGCGGAGCCAGACGCTAGGATTCACAGTTTCACCACAATAAAAACTCACCACTGACTGAAGAGGGACACTTTGGTGGGAATATCTGGTGAGATCTGGTGAGATCTGGTGAGCGCCGAACCACTCCGCTTCCTCCGCGGCGCTCTGCCTGCCGGGCTGTGCGGAGGGATACGTGACACGTGACACGTGACGTGAGCAGGTGAGTCAGTTCCAGGTCAACCTCGTTTTTCCAAAAAGGAAATGCACAAAAGTCTATGTATTGTACCCTTAAACTGCGTCCTCTGAAGCTGTGGTTTTAGATGGGAGTTCTTGTAGGCAGAGAAAAAATAGCCTGTTTATTTGGGTTTATTTATTTGCGGCTGGTTCTGCGTCCCACAGTTTGAGAGGAGGGAGCTCCATATGTAGCTCATACAACCCCCCTTCAAAAAAACTGAACTATCCCTTTAATTGTGTGCTACAAGGCAGAAGACTGGCTTCCATGAACCCGAGCGGAGGTTTGTTGTGATTTCTGCAGCTAATTTTCATACTATGAGCTGTTACAGGAGTCGTGATGGCCGCCTCTTGGCCTCACACATTTTCTCCACGTGCTGCTCCAGTGATGCTCCGAGTCGCTCTCAGGGAGGCCGGTTCAGTCGGGGGGGAGCTGGGAGCTGGGAGCTGGGAGCTGCTGCTGCCGTCGTGTTAATGTGTGACTGAAGGAGGGAGTGGGAGGGAAGGAGAGCAGAGGCTGAGTCCCCTCACCGTCCTCTTGTTAAATAGAAGTTAATAATTACACAGATGAGTGCTGCTCTCTGCTGCTGTGGACCATCCGAGGTAAAACACGGACGCTCATCCAGGCAGATAATCAAGTCAAAGTGGTCCTGAGGATTAGCTCGCCCTTCTTTCTCCATGAAAGAAAAGACGTGTGTCGGGTTGTTTTGTGCAGAGTGGATGGTTTGAGGCGGACTCGCTCCTGCCCCGAATGGTGAAACCGGACTTCCTGAAAGAAGCATCAGTGAAGTCAAATGGAGAAGCAGCTCAACGAGCCGCAATTCAATTCCTCTTTGTAATGTTGTTAGCTTCATGCCAGACCTGCAAGATGGCCGAGTCAGTCCGAGGCAGCGAGCGCTGACATCATCATCCAGGGACGTCTCAAACAGCTGGTGACAGAGTCAGCATCAGGGCGAACCTGCCAGGTTTCCCCCTGTAGATGCGCCACCTGGTGGCCACGATAATTATGAACACTGCTGGCATCAGTGTGTTTTGTGTGTGTGTGACATCTCAGTGTGGAAAAAATGGCTGCTGAGGTGTTAGAGAGATCACGTGTTTAAGCCTGAGGTGAATGTGTTAAAAGCAAGGAGCACAACTTTCACAACTATCATTATGCGAAGAAACTGTGTGCGTGCCTGTGTGTGCGTGTGTGTGTGTGTGTGTGTGTGTGTGTGTGTGTGTGTGAGAGAGAGAGAGAGAGAGAGAGAGCTCTGCAGATGTTTCTACAGGAAAATGTGCGAATCTGCCTTAAACCCGAACATTTTGTTCCTTCCCTTTTGTGGAATTCTGTCCATAAAGAACCAACCCCCCCCTTAGCTCCGCCCCCCCATTCTAACTGTGCTAACAAGCATTGAAAGCTATAAACAGATGGAAAATGAGGCTGTTTAATAATCCAGCAGTGGACAGATTAAGTCATACCTTCCTCTGTCGATCTGGACGCTCTGATTGGACGACTGTGCAGCTGCTTTCATTCAAACCTGCTGAGTCGAGGTTTTCCAGATTCAACTCTGCCAAAATACAATTAGATTTGATGAAAGGTTAAAAAAAATTTCAATTTAATTTTGGCAAAGCCGTGCTCGCAGGGCTGGAGAGGCATGTAGATACAGGAAGTCACTGAGGACTGAGGCCTCTTTGTTCACGTTTTTTTTGCTTGGAACGACGTTTGAAGTAAACGTAATACAATCAGACAGGACGTTTGCTCCCTTTGAGAAGGAAATGTGCTTTGAGCTGCAGCTGAAACTGCAGAAGAAAAATTTCGGTAAAATCCTGAAATAAGCATCCAGAGGCTTCAGCCTAATCAGCCGAGGCAGGAGCTCTGCAGCCAGAGGAGCAAAGTGGATTTACTTCTGCAGCTGCAGCACCACGGCCAGCCGATAAAGGCTTTGTTTGGCTGCTGCAGGCGGCACCGCACCTTCACGTCAGCAACACCCAACATCTGCTAGTGTCCTCCGCCGCAAAACCTCGGCCCAACATCAAAACTCTGCTCGTCTGAGGTCATTCTCCCAGCTTTGATGATGTCACTTTGATGGTGATGATGAAGATCTGCATTTGATAATTGGTGCCCAGCAACTGCTGATAGACTACAAGAATAGCAGGTGGAATCTTATGTCCCTGCGTAGGTGGGTGTCGACTACACAGACAACAGGCAGCACGTTGTGTCCCAGCTCATGAACTATTTAATCCGGCCCACAGAGTCTTCACAATCATTATTCCAAAAGCCAAAGTGAGAAGGTTTTCAGCTTAATTGGTTAGAAAAAGTCTCAGACCCCCCCCTTCACCTAGCATGCTAACATGTCCTCTCAAGAAGGTGGTTAACCTCCAATCCTCCTTTGGGTGTCAGTGTCCTGCACCACCTGGCCGGCCCGTTCATCAAGATCTATAGCCCAATGTGGCCCTTCAGACAAAATAATTGCCCACCCCTGCACTAGACTAGAAGACGGTGCCATTCCATCAATGGTACTACAACTGTTGCTAGACTGCGAGAACAACACGTAGCATGTGTTGTCCCGACATACGTTGGTTCACGGCAACACCGGCTCGATAACAATAACAGCAGGTGGCTTTTTGTGTTGGGTGGGTTTCCGGCAACTGTGGGCAGGCGATGGAACCAGGGATTGGCTGGGAGTCTGTTTGTTCAGGTCAAGATCTTCAGGTGAAATGTAAGCTTTCTCAATAGTCAGGTCAGGATGTTTAACTTGGATTGGTCACCACAGCCGTGAGGGACACATTAAAGGAGGCGGGGAGATGTTTCCAGGCGGGGGACGCAGGCCGAGCTCTGGAAAGCCTCATGTTTGGGAGGAGGACGGCGGCTCGAGCGGCTGCAAAGAAGCGAGCGTGCTGGCATCAAATCTGAGAGGCAGCCGGAGGCGATGAGTCATCCAGAGGACTTTTTTTTCCCCTCGCTCTTCCTCTCCTCCTCCTCCTCCTCCTCATTCCTCCACTGTCTTGCTGTAATCTGCTGCGCTCAGCTCACCTTCCATTTGGCTGGGAACTGCCGCATGAATCATCCGCAATCACGTCTGTAATCAGAGAGCAGAGCGGCGACTGTCAGATGGTCCACTTCAAAAATTCATCATTACAATTCACTCTGTAAATGTTTAGCTTTATTTGTCTTCATTTCTCTCTTGTGTTTGCCTTCCAGTCAAAAATGTAATTGTGCCAAGAGGGTGGGGTGGTGGGGGTGGGGGGGTGTCACCATTTTCAGAAGCAAGACTTTTCCATTATGGAGAAAATCCACTGCTTCAGCTTGACAGATCCACAGCGAAAGGGCCTCAGAAAAGGTGTAAGTTTACTAATTAAACACCTTCAGGGTCGACAGACTTGGAAACACCAGTTTACCTTTAAGAAGAGGCGAAGGATGGCACTAAACATGCAGCAGGATGAAATGATAAGATTTCTAAGACAAAATGACCCTGTTTTCCAAATTAAACATGATCGTCTATTGGAGTCAATGATGTTTCCATTCAGTCAGTATTGGGGTTAAGGTCCGTATTCCAGTTAGCAGTGCATTGTGAATAAGGCGTTTCCATGGTGATCAAACAGGGTTGTTCCTGTCTCCATGGTGATTGTAATCAATGGTGATATGGCGATCAAAGCAGCCACGCACGGAGAAGGTCTGCTACAAACCCTGCTTAAAAACCACCTAACTTTGCGCTCCCCTCCCACACAGGGCTCTGTGTTTACATATTTGATGCTGGATAACGGTTAGCAAGCTAATACTAATGTGATGTTGCTCGCTGCGTGAAACGTATTGCAGCCCAGAAACTGGGGGCGGGGCCACACCCTCCTATCTGAAGCATAAATGTGAGAGCCATTGCCAGGTGGTTTGGATGGCGTTTGGCCGGTTCAGGACTATTGTTTTCAAAACCCGGCTCATTCTTTGTCCCTCCCTGATGTCGGCATTCCCGCACCGGGCCCGGTGGCGCGGCGGTGTGAGCGCGGCGCTCTGCAGCTGTCATGTGATTTATGAGCGGAGCTGCTGGTCGGCTGTATAATGATGTCTGTCAGCAGCACCTTCACCTCGCGGCGCCGCGGGTCGCTGCTCTTTACAGCCGACACAAATTACCTGGACACCTCGACCGTCAGCCCGCGGTGTCGGCACACACACAGTCGCTGCTCATCACGTCAAAGGAAAAGCCTTCCACTCTGCTGCTCTTATTGGACACTTGATCGACCCAAAGGAAGTTCTTCTCTTCTCCAGCCTTGCGTGTTTTCCTGTTTTTTGTTTCTTTTGGGGCGTTTGCAGGTTTTGCAATGATTTGTCGGAGCAGATGTGCAGTGAGACCCCAAAGCTTTGAGGCTGAGCAGCAGCAGCTTCCAGCCGGCCGCCTGCTGCTGCTGTCAGGTTGATGTACGACGATGCTGAGTGTTAACACGGCGTGTCACATGTCGTGTGTGTGGAGTTTGCCGACCCCCCCCCCCACGACACCTCCTCCCAAAAACGACAGCGTTCTCCCTCACCACACGTCGCCGCCGGTCTGCAGCTGAAGAGATACAGTCTGAAGGAAAAAACTCTGAGTCAACAGCTGGAGACTCAAATGTGAGGTGAAGACGCTGCGGAAAACCCAACCTGGGAGCCACACTCACCCACACACACACACACACACACACACACACACACACACTCACCCCCCCCCACACACACACACACACACACATTGGGCCTTAAGAAAACTTTCTCTATCGTCCCTCAGAACTAAAAACGTCCCCTCCCCAAAAACTGCTACAAAAATAACACATTCATGTTTTTTACACTTTAAATGAGTCAGTCTTTTTAATCAACTTCAGCCTGAAATATATATATCCATTATTAATTATTTGTGGGGATTTCAACCCTCTGAATGCCAGTTTGTTTACGTAACGCCACAGTATTTTAATGGAAAAACATACAAAAACTTGGCGGTTCGTGTCACTCTCTGTCCCTAAATGTACCAAAAGAGTCAAAGTTACAGCACCAAAACCCGTCTGATATTTTCTGCATCACCGCGCGGCCTGGCCGTCGCCACGGCACCCGCTCTGTGATTAAACTGACAGTTGGGATGTCGCGCGGCACCAAAGCACTGCTATCCAAACTGTGAAGCGGCTGCCGTAATTAGCGGCTTCGGCTTCACGAGCAGCGACGTGCCAGAACAGCTGAGAGCGAGTCAGAGTCTCGCTCTGCTCGCTCTGTGGGCGTTGGACATCGACTTTACACGGTAAAACAGCGACAAGGTTTTGGGGTGTTTTTTTCAGCTTGACTGACACATAGTCAGAGACACCTTCTTGTTCCAGCAAAATGTGACATTTAGAGACATTAGCATTTTTGCACCACCTTCAGCCAGTCATATGGAGCCATTCTGTGCCGTGGGCGGGGCTGCTTTCACACTATGATATCAAATCCTGCCCAGCGTTACGTCCCTCCTGCACTGCCTCGGTGCACCACTAGGGTTGTTTCTGTTTCCTGTCTCCTCCCCAGCACTGTCCTCCCTTGATCACCTGACTCTGCCCAGTAGACACTGCCTTCAGCGTGGCTCCTGTCTGATGCAAGCTCATTTCTAAATGCTTTATTGCAGCGTTTCTCAAACTAAGGCCCGCAGACCTCCAACGGTGCGTGGCGAGGTTCCTGCCGGTCCGTCAGGGTCATTGCCCACTGCCCCCCGCCAGTTCTCCAGCAGCCGGACAGGAGTGAACGAGACTGGCGGCGTCTCGCAGTAGTTAAATAGTTAAGCTGAGATGATGTAATTTGTATAAACAGAACCGCAAACCCAGAAAGAGCTGATGGTTCCCATGGAGACGGGTTACGGGGAAGGCCGGTCTATATGTTTAGGACGGATTTCTGCGCCTCTATCATGCAAAATCGTGTGTGTGTGTGTGTGTGTGTGTGTGTGCGCGCGCGCAGGTGGTGCGTGATCGCAGCAAACAGACGCCTGAGGCCGCGCCGATGTCTCTGATGATTCTATATTTAAGTGAGTCTGAATGATATGATGCATGAATGTCATTTTTGGAAAGTGGTCGAAAGTGGAAACAAGTTAACTATTGTTTTGTTGTTGTCTGGGCTGATGATTTTCTAAAGCCACGGTTTATTTTTGTTTATTTTGAAAAGTAAGCAGATGTTTTATTTTGTAGCTGCATCCAACGTCTTCTGCCGCTCGAGTTGCACTGAGCTGATCAAAAATCCAAAATGGATAAATAATGAATAATAGAGAGCTGTGCTAATTATAAGATACTCACAGTTTACAGGGAGGCGGAGGCACTGATGTACAAGAAGTTCTTATCAAACCAAAAAGTTTGAGAAAGGCTGCCGTATTGAACCATCAAAGTGCTCTCTGATATATTTTCAGCCTTTTTGGCCACGCCCTCTTTGGTGCACCACTGGACTCACGGCGCCCTTCAGCATCGCTCAGAGGACAGCGAGGAGGAGCTCCCTGTGTGCGGCCTCAGAGGTTCCACTGGAGATGGAGAGAGAAGATTGGCTGAATGTTTTTGTCGAGAAAAGATCAAAGGCAGGTGGCCGCCAGCGTCCCCTCCCCGGAGAGCTCATTGCTGCTCATCGATTATCTGATATTCAGACGTGACACCAGGAGGGAAAAAACCCACAATTGATCGGGCTGATGGAGCGAACAGCCGAGAGATAATAAGAGGGCGTTTAAGTCAAAAATCAATGTCGCTTTACTTCATTTACTGTTGTTTCTCCCGCTGATTGACGGACCTGTGACCGAGAAGGTCACGGGGTCACGGACCCCCGTGTGCGGAACTCGCTGTCCGCCATGTTGGCGCGGCGCGGGCGAGCAGGTGGCGGCGCGTCAAACCGAGGGAGGACGCAGGCGGCGTGACGAGCGAGTGGGAGGAAGGACTTCTGGAGCAAGTAATTAAAGACTCGGCGAGCGCATAAAAAAAGCAAACACTCGTGTTTAATTTCTGCGGAGGCATCGATCCTCCACAAATCCCCTCGGCAGGATCTCTCATCAAAGAGCAGCAGGAGGAAATCTGGGCTGCCATTTGCTGCAGAATATTTATACGTTCGTCCCCCCCGAGGATTCATCAGTCTGAGGATGAAAGTGTCCAATTCTATTTTTTGTCGACTAACAGGCGGATCTGTGGAAAGAGACAAATCCTGAGCTAATTATTTAGCTGCGCCGCAACAGATGGAAGAATCGCAGAGTCAGAACGGCAGGAAATCAGATAAAAGATGAAGACAAAGAAGAAGTACCACACACACACACACACATACACACACAGGAGGCAGTGACTGTCGGCACCTCAGCTGTCCTCATTTTACTGAGACGAAAAACTTATTACACTTGGTGACAACAAAACTTTCAAAAGGTGGATTCACCAAAATGGGATAATTCGTCAATATTCTAATTAGATTTTAGAGCCAACCAATGAAAACTAAACTGGTTTACATCAGAATAATGAAATAATCACGTGTGTGTGGTGTATATGTCAGAGCTGGTTGGGCGAATGTTGAGGCCACGGTGTCCTTTGAGGACCAAAAGGGGAAATGTTCAGGACTGAAGAACTTCCGTCTGTCCTACTTCTACTACGTCTGTTTCCTTGTTACTTTCTAGTTCTACCATGACTCTTTCCTTGTTACTTCCTAGTTCTACTACAACTGTTTCCTTAATATTTGCTCTCTTTTTTCACGGGTGGCAACATGGTGGCAAACAGCATTTAGGTGCATTACTGCCACAGGTGCTGCAGAGGTGCAATGTGGGTGCAAGTTTGTCAGCGACCGTCGGAACATCATGGAGCCAAGATGGCCGCTGACGGAGCTCCTGCGGGTTTTTAAATGGCAGATTATCATAATAAATTTTAAAAATGCATTCCAAGCACACTATTTACATATACTTCAACTATATCTATATATACTTATATCACTGCGGGAGTGTGTGTACCGGGGGTCGAGGTCACGTGACCTCCTCATACGTGTTCACATCCAAGACAGAAGCTGCGTCAAATCCCAGGAGAATTTGATCCTGACGACTATACACTTGTTTCCATCCAGCGCGAGCATTAAAGACGGATTAAAGACACACATGTGATCTGCAAAGTGAGATTAAAATCATGTACGCTGCACAAAATGAGATTAATGTTGCAGCTGACAAACTGTATCTGTTTCGCAGCAGTAAATCTGCTCTGGGCGTCACGGCGCAGCGCCGCCGCCACGTGACGCCGCGCGCCGCCTCATCAGATTTATGGCCCGAGATGTTTTGTTTTTGTCACGGCGGGCTCGGCCATCCGTCAGCCGGTGGACAGCCTTTATGGGCGGCAGGTAGAGGCGACGCCGGCCCTTTTAATTATGTAGGACGATAAATCTGCGGTGGCCGAGAGCGAGCGACACGTCAGAGCTGCTGAAGCCAGATGTTGCTGCAGATGTTCCTGCAAACCTCCATGCAGCGCGCTCTCCTGCTCACAGGCTCCATCCCGCTCACGAGACCATCAGAAGCAATTCTTTGCCCGATGATCGGGGGCGTGGCCCGATTTCCGTCTCGTCGTAGCCGATTCTCCGTCTCAATACGTGTGCGTGTGTGTGTTCTCACTACTGGCTACGTTTCCAGTCAGTCAATGTTGGGGTTAAGTTCCATATTGCGGTTAGTGAAACATTGTGAATAAGGTGTTTCCATGTTTGATTCCTGTCTCCATGGTGATTGTAATCAATGGTGATATGGCGATCAAAGCAGCCACGCACGGAGAAGGTCTGCTAGAAACCCTGCTTAGTATAACTTTGCGCTCTCCTTTTTGTGGATTCATCTTCATCTTCCTTTTGATGGGGAGATCCTGATAGGAGGAGACATCATCACATATTCACCTTAGAGAAGGAGGAACCAGGGGGGAGAGGAGGGGTTTAAAGAAAAACTGAATATGAGCCTATTCCATGTATTCGAATTTGTTATTGGTGTTTTCATGGCCGCACACAGCTGAGTTATTGCTATCATTCTGCTTAGAAAAGGCTTATTGACTGCATGGAAACGTAGCCACAGTCTGGTGGAATCATCAAGTGTGTGTGATCAGAGGACTTTAAGACTGAGAATGTTTCAAGCAACAGCAAATGTTCAAAAGCTAACGTTGCGTAGCACCAGTGATGCTAACCTACATGACGTGCACCTACAGACTCGCCTCACTCATGAAGTGGTGTGTGGACGTGTTAGCCGTCAAAGCAGCGAGTTTCTGTTCTGATCAGAGTTGCAGGATGGAGCTCCGGCGATGTTTTTTTTCTGTGATGTTTGACCTGATTCCAGGTGGCTGAGGACCAGTGGAGCAAAGAGAAGCTCTTCCTCCTTCTCATTCTGCTAAAAGCTTCCAAATCCTGCCATCATTAGCGGCTCTGCTCTGATTGGTGTTGGAGGCAGATTTGTTTCATAACATTTTCCAACTAAAACTGTTTTCCCTCTCAAGTGTCCTCAGTAACATGTCTAAAAAGGGGCGGAGCCTGGTGGGTCCCACAAACTTGCTGGCCTTCTACTCTGCTTTTATTTTGAAGGATTAGTTGCTGGTCAGTGTGATGGAACATTTAAGATGCGTGACAAGTTTATGAAGACTTGTGTCAGTGAAGGTGACTTCCTATAAAGTTCAAAAGGCGCCTTTTCCAGTTTGCTGCTCTGACATCACCCTCAAGTTTTATATATTTATAAACGTATTTTATTGCTGTGAACAAATTGGAGAAAACTAACTTCATCATGATAAATGAGAGCAAATACTGGCAGGTATTTCAGAATAAAAGCCTCGCTGTAACTTCTTTGTTTGAGTTTGCTGCTGTAAAGTCAAACACTGTTTCATGACGTCACATCACACAACCAACACCAAACCAAAACAAAAAAGGATTTATTCTTTTGTTTAAACGTTCATGGGCGTAGCCCTGAAGCTTCTCCTGTGTGTGCGTGTGTGTGTGTGTGTGTGTGTGTGTGTGTGTGTGTGACTCCTCAATGTAGTCATGTGACTTCTTCAATTTGAGATGCCAAAACAAAGAGGATGAACGTCCTCTTTGTTTTGGCATCTCGAATTGAAGAAGTGACAATTAAAACAACCTCAGGCTGCATGACGACTGGAACTCTTCATCGCCTTCTTGGCAGCGCGTCTGTCAGTCACTGGCTCCGCCCCCTTAGACCTGGCTGCTGTGTGTCAATCACTGGCTCCGCCCTGTCAGACCTGGCTGCTGTAGTAATGAACATTGATTGTCGTCGTCTATGCAGCGGCGCCTCCCCGATGATCTCAAGAGGCTGCAAAGGGAACATGGTATTGATTGGATGATTGATGGCTGGGGGAGGAGCCTTGTGCGTGTGTGTGTGCGTGTGTGTGTGCGTGTGTGCGCGCACCTGACTTTCTTGTCAGCTACAACACTTCGGTGTTCATTGTCACAAGGACAGCTCTGGATCAGCTGGATGTTTGTTTTTTCCCACAATGCACCTCAACCCAATTGTGTGTATGTGTGTGAACTTGTGTGTTCAGACACATACACACACTTTTCTGCTCAACTGAAGTAGATTTAGTTTATACGTGCTGCTCAATGTGGTCATATATATCAGTAAGTAGTTGATATAGTTCATGGATCATGGATGTGATTCATTGATCAATTGATTGATCGGTTTCCCGATGACATGCAGAAGTCAGAAGTGTCTCCTGATCGGGAATCACAGAGGAGTCCAGAAGGAAGTCATGCGTGTTAAGTCTTCAAGGACTTCCTGTTTGAAGGTCTTCACAGTCCATGTTGAGTTGATGACATTTTTGGTGGCAGGTTCATCTCGCCACTCAAAGGTCGTTGCAGCTACAACGTCGGCGCCGACAAACTTTTCTCGGACTCTGAAGAAGCTCTGAAGAAGCTTCCTCAGCCTCCCTTCGCTTCGTCCTTGATGACATCACAGCAACCCACTTCCTGCTTTAGTGCCAAACATTTCTCACAGACAGTAACCGGAATAGGACCTTTTTAAGTGGGTTTTGTGTGTGTGTGTGTGTGTGTGTGTGTGTGTGTGTGTGTGTGTGTGTGTGTGTGTGGGTCTCATCGGGTCGTGAACAGTAACTGGGGTGTGAAACAGATTTAAAGGATCAGGTCCTCTAAAGCCTCAATCACAATTAATGACAGGATATAAAAACAACTTCCAAACAGGAAGTGAAGGAAGACGTCACAGCTGACCAGGTGAAGCTCCGCCTCCTCAGAGGAACAAAAAGGGTTCAGAAATTCATAAGTTACTTCGTTAGTTGTGAAAATTAATGAGCCGGATGGTTTGTGTTGGATCTTGGTCATCCAACGGAGCTCACTTGGACTTTCAGGGTTTAATGTGTCTGATTGTCGGCAGGTTGAATCACTTCAGAAGTTTCAATTTCATTTCATTTTATTGTTTTAGAAAAGAAAATTCCCTGATGACAAAAATGTAAAAAAAAAANNNAAAAAAAAACCCACACAAAAAACGAGAACTCCATCTGGCCCCTTCCTGTCTGAGGCCACGCCCCTCTGAGGCCATGCCCCTCATCCCTGGGGGAAGATTTGTTGGGGAAAACAAAAATGGCTCCAATTTCTGAGCGTTTTTTGGGGGGGGGGTCCCTGAAAGAAATCTTGTCCTTTGAGACTTTGATGTGGCTTTGGTGCATCAAAGCCACTTCTCTGCTGCTTCTCCTTTGAACGTTCAGACCCAGCAGCGGCACCTTCATCCACCTGACAAAGCCCCCCCGCGCCCCCCCCCCCC
>CAESWR010000662.1:388886-402521 GCA_903171835.1 Mullus surmuletus | reverse complement strand
GTGTGAGTGTCTTCTTTCCCTCAATGGAAAGCTGATTATGGAAGCTATTGATCTGTTAACTGGGGACAAAAGAGTTTCGTGATGAATAATTGAGTCGGATGTTCTTGTGTGTCTGCTTTTATCGACGCAGGATGGACCATCAGCTGATCTGAAGGCCGCGCAGAACTGCGACCTCGGCGTCGTGAAGAACAAAGATGCTGGTCTTTGTCCACCTGAGGGCGCCGGCGTGGCCGAACCTCCATCACCTGCCACGCTGCCGTCGGCTGGAACCCTGCGGTCCCGGAAGGAGACCAAGTCAGTTTTTAGAACCAGACTGAGAATCCTGAGTGTGTGACCCAGAAACGCTGAGAACTTTAGGACGTGAAGGATGGCGAGGGGGCGGAGCTTCGACACGGCACAGAGATCAGAGGGATCAGACAAACACCTGAAGACGAAAGGAGAAATAAGATCCATTTCAGAGGTGATGTTGGATGCTCATGTTACCCAGCCAACACACACACACACACACACACAATGGGAGGTTAAATGGAGCTCCAAGAAAGCTGTTGATATTCCTCAGAGGATATCTGATGACCCGTGGTTTTTTATTTAGACCACACAAGGACGAGGCTAAAAACAGCCGCGGACGAAGTGGATGTGGAGCGCGTGTGTGTGTGTGTGAGCAGTTGATAAAGTGTCAGGGATACGGGGGAATGCAATATTCTGAAAGTCCGTAAACAAGCAGCTGATCATTTGCGGGAGGCCGGCGGCTAGACAGACAAGCGGTGCGCGAAGAATCTGGCCGCCACGCTGGGCGGCGGCGGTGGCGGCGGCGTGACGCGGTGCGGCGCCGAGCTGAGCTGCAATCAGGAAATTGCACAACGCAGAACTGAAACTGGGGATTTACTGCATCGCTTAGCTATTATTTTTTTTAATTCTATTTCCACTGCAATCTTTGCAGAGTGTGTTATTATGATGATTAAAGATGGCGGGTCGGGTTTCCCATCCATGCAAAAAAACCTCAAATTCACATCGGGATTATTTTGCTCTTGTCAATCCACAAACCTGTTACAGCAATTAATGATTTTTTTTATCATTATATTTATATTATACCAAAACATTTAAAGTATATTACACCTGTTCAATGAATGGAATTGCGGTGGATGCCTGAAACGCTGTGTGACGGCCAGCAGGGGGCGAGAGCTGCAGTCAGAGAGAAAGGCGGCTCAACCTGAGGCTCAGGGTTCTTCCAGGTGTCACCAGGTGATCAGGAGAAAACAACCCACATTTGTTTTTCTTCTTTCCATTTAGCTTTTAAAAAAGCATTTGTTTGATATAATAAAACATCTACATTTGAGGTTCTAGGGAAAAAAATTAAGCTAAAATAAAAAAAATCACACACAAAAAAGAAACCTTGATGTGGACTTTTTCTTTTTTATCAATTTCAGGCAACAACACATTTTTAAAAAAGCAGAACTTTGACCTTGAGGTTAACGACATTTTTCTCTCCATCAGTCAGTTAACACAGAAATGTGAAACCTCCTCATCACCGTTTTCCCTCCCAAAGTTCTGGACAAAGTCACGCATCCATGAACAGCTGCGGAACTTCTGACTTTCCAACTTTTGAAACTTCTTCAAACAACTGAATAAAACAAACAAACAAACCAACAACAACAACAAAAAAAAGAGTCCCGCCCCCGCGCCGCGGCCGACCTCGGCAAAACAGCGCTCACTGCAGTTCGCAGAACTCGGCTGAGCTGTAGGCGCCGAGCCAGACGCCGGCGTGCAGCGGGCGCAGGAAGGAGGTGTGCACGGTGTGCAGCAGCGTGATGGTGTCCAGCGCCACGCTGTAGAAGGACAGCAGCCCGGCGGCGTGGTCCAGGAACACGCCCACCCGGGCCGAGCGCGGCCCCGCCACCGGCGCCGACACATTGTTGTGGACCAGGCTGTAGCGCTGGCTGTCGCAGAACAGGGACCAGCACTTGCTGCTGAAGCCGAAGGCGCTCTCCTTGCCCTTGCGGCTGACGTTGTGGTAGACCACGGCCACGTAGACGGAGCGGCCCTGCCACTCCACCTCCCAGTAGCAGCGGCCCGTCAGGCTCTGCCGGCTCAGCACCTGCCAGCAGTCGGCGAAGCGCTCGGGGTGCTCGCCGTACGCCTGCGCCTGCCGCATCTTGGTGGCCTTGCGGTTGCCCTCCGACAGCAGCACCTCCACGTTGGCTGTGTTGGCGTCCAGCGTGATCTCCTGTGAGTACTGCAGCAGCTCGCCGCGGTTGGCCGGCTCCGGCTGCGGCGCCAGGTAGTCGGCGCGGGGCGGCGCCGCGCCGGTGGTCCTGGTGTCCCTCAGCAGCTCGTGCAGCTTCTCCCGGCCCTCCGACACGGCCTCCGTTATGTCCTCGAAGTGGCGGCGAGGGCGGACGGGGGCGCCGGACGAGGGCGAGGGTGAGGGCGAGGGTGAGGGTGGCGGCGGTGCCGGCGGCATTTGCGAGGCTGAGGAGTAATTCTGGAGGAAGCGCTGGTGGTCCTCGGTGTGCGAGAGCTGCAGCAGCTCGGCGTCCGTGCTCTTCAGATCGGCCACTTCCTGCTTCAGCTTCCCCTGCAGCCTCATGACCCGGCCGACCTCCGCCTCCTGCCTGGCTCTGATCTGCTGCTTCACCTCGGTGTTCCGCTGCTCCATCAGACGCACCATATCGCCAAAGACCTTCTGGCTGTTCTCCACTGCGTCGTTGGCAGAGGTGTTGATGTTCTTCATCTCCTGCTGAAGCACCTTCAGATCCTTCTCGATGTCCTTGATCCTCTGCCTCATGGCTTGCCGGCTCTTCTCCAGCTCCTTCTGTTTCTCCTTCCTCTCCGCTGCGATTACGGCGACGTCAACGTGGCAGCAGTCGTTTTCCTGGAGGTTCTTGGACGGGTCGACCAGCTTGTGTCTCTTGAGTGGAGGAGCGTCGCGGTGGGGCTGGAGGTGGTGCTCGCAGTACGAGGCCTGACACACCAGGCAGGACTTGAGGGCTTTGTGTTTCCTCCTGGTGCAAACATCACAGGCCACGTCCTCGGGTCCAGCAGGAGCCGCCTCGGGGCCGCCCTTCCTCAGCTCCTCCACCACGGCCGCCAGCGTGGTGTTCTTCACCAGCTCGGGCTTGCGTCTGTAGCTCCTCCTGCACTGAGGGCAGCGGTGCATTCCGTCTTCTCCATCCCAGCATCTTTTAATACACGTCATACAGTAGCTGTGTCCACAGGGGATTGTCACCGGGTCGTTGAGGAGGTCCAGACACACGGAGCAGGACACGGTCTCCCTGTCCAGTCGCACCTCATGTTGATCCATTTCTCCTCCCAGTTCTCCTGCTGAACCTCAGACGGTTTCACTCACCTGCTGTGGTTTGAAAACAACAAAAAGAATCCCTGTGAGACCGTGTTTCTCGGGGGGTCTGGATCATCGTTTCAGTGGCTTGATGATGTGGTCTGACTTTAGTTTCACAGGCCATCAAAGTCCACCCAGGCCCGCTGCCTTTGAGGCGTTGCTAGGCAATCACTGGCTCTGATGTGCTACTTACCAAAGCCAGAAGTATCCGGGCAACGTTCACTCTAAGTTCAGAGAAGCTCCCAAAACACATATCAAACATGCATTTCCTAGTTGCCGAGCAAAGGAGGTTCCATGGATTGCTAGGCACCGAAGGAAAACACATTTCAATACATTTTGTGATGAACATTAAGGGCTTTCTTGTGTCCGTGGCTCCTTGAAGCCCGGCGTGTTGGCGCTATGACAGTTACGGCTGCTTTAAATGACAGCGTCCGCAGTATATAAACCATCCTTTAATACCATCGCCCCATCAGTCAGCCTTTTCTAAGCGGAATATTAGCAATAACTCTGATGTAGACACCAATAACGCATTTGAATGCTTCATTTGAAACCTTCTCTAAGGTGAACATGTGATGATGTCTCCTCCTATCAGGATCTCCACATCAAAAGGAGGATGAATTAGTGTTGTGTTCATGTTCTATCAGCAAGGAATCTTGGTCTTTGGAGTCCAGGAACTCCTTGTCAACATGGCCAAAGGCGAGAGCAACACCACGCCACACTTTTGGAGTGAGGAGGAAACGTAGCCTCTAAAGCAGTGTTTTTCAACCACTGTGACTGTGCCGTGAGATACTGTCAGCTGTGACGAGGGAAATTATCCAATTCCTCCCAATTGGTTTAAAAAAAATAAAATCATTTTTTGTCAAATTAATTAATTATTATCTGCAAATAATGTGCCATTGTCGAGGCAGCACAGACTTTATATTGTTAATAAAGGCGACAGAGTTTGATTTTTGAACATTTTCGGCTGGTGGTGCTTTTTTCAATTAAATAAAATGTACTTTAGACACTGTTGTTTGTTTGTTTGTTGTTGTTTTTTAAGGAGCAAGAAGAAGTGTTGACATCGAGTCACTGTGTTTACTGTCGGTGGTCAGTGACAGAGGACTGTGGTGTCTCTGCTGGCCCAACACTCAGCTGTGTCTCCTAACTCCTAACTCCTCACTCCTAACCCCTCACTCCTAACTCCGCAGAACGTCCAGCCGATGACGCGCCGATGACGCGCTTCCAGGCCCCGCCCACTCCGACTCTCGGGCCTCCGGTGTGTATCGAGGAAGAAGAAGTTTCCGACGCGACCCCGGTGAGTTCCGCGCCCCCCGCGTCGTCTCCGCGACGCTGTTCGCGCTTGTAAATACTTCAAACCTCGCGGAGGAAGTCGCGTGACCCCGCGAGCCAATCAGGCGTCGCGCTGCGGCAGCCATCTTGCAGGACTGATCTCACAGTCACAAACGCGCAGGTTCAGCCTGTGTGATGGTACGGAGATCAGAGCAAAGAGAGTACACACACACACACACACACACACAGACACACACACACACACACACGGCTTATGCTCAGTAATCGTCTTTCTCTTTCATTCTCTCACTAACTTGACAAAATATGGAAAGGATTTAGCCAACGCCGAGCCAGATGTGCAATACTGATCTGGTGTGTGAGTGTGTGTGTGTGTGTGTGTGTGTGCACGCTCCTTTGTTTAGGGTCACAAACTGATTAGCAGCATTATCAACATCAAGCCACTGCAGAGGTCAAAGGTCACCGCTTCCCGGCACGTGCAGCAGACATCAGTGCTCCACCAAAGCTGCAGCCACTCATTGCTCTTAGATCTGAGGTGTGAATCAACACTAGAAACAGCATCAGCAGTGAATAAACAGTATAAATATAAACAGTATAAATATAGGTTGGATATAACAGTATTTCCCACGATGCTGACATTGCAGCTGGTTTTCACTCCGGCTGTTTGGGGGCGTTTCCAGTCAGAGCCTCATTGATTCCATCATCTTTGGGGAACACGAACATCAGCAGGCGACCAGCAAAGATCAGCCAAGGAGCCACGATTGAAACGAGAGACATTCTGAATGGTTCCACCTGTACGATCAACCTGAATATTCATTGTTTGTCATTGATAGAGAGGCTCTGCAGAGTTCTTACAGGGCAAATATGTGACATTAATAAATGACACAATATGTTACATTAATAACTGACAATGACATTTCCAAATTCAGAAACAACTACTATACTTGTTCTCTAGTATTTCATAAATCTATTTGAATGCAGCAATACTATACATATATATATGTATACATATACATGTATGTGTATATATATATGTATACATATGTGTATATATATAAACTGTACATACGAACAATATATTTTAAATTGGAACGATATATATACATATATATCGTGTCGTACCTCATGTATCGAGACGTGTATCGGCGTGTATTGAAGATGATGTCACGGCCGTGTTGTGCCCCGTCGCTATGGCAACCAGCTACCCTGAGCGGGTACTATCCTACTTTGTCGTCATATGCGCAAACCTGCTTTGCGATTAAAAAAAATGTGAAGACTCTTTTGATCAGACAGATGGTTGGAGAGAGAGGTGAAGGAAGCCATTCATGTCAAGCGACCATCTTTAAACGGAGGAGGGGGCTTCGTTCGGACACCACCTGTCACCCCCCCCCCCAAGAGGACTGGGAGGGGGAACCATCAGCCTGAGGGCTAACGACTCTCATTCCCACCTCACGACTTTGTCATCGTCTTCCCCTCCACCGGGCGAGTCCAGCAGCCAGACTTCACATTCATCTCAGAGTCGTGCGTCCACCGGCGACTCTGACTCCGACTCTGGCCGATCGCAGCGTAAACGGCTCCGAGCGGCCTTTTGTGAGGAGGACGTGTGTCCTCTTTTGAAGATGGGAGGGCTGCTTCGTGGCGCTCGCACGCCATTAGCCGAGCACAGAGGCGAGCGCCGCGAGCCGAGCGCCCGTCCCGTAACGCAGCGCCAGCGAGCCATGAATTAGACGTTACAGTCCATTTGTGGAGCCGCGCCGTCGTCCTGCGGCGACGCCACAACAGATGCAGTCAGCGGGGAGCGAGGAAGCAGCCGCTGAGACGAGCCTCCGCCGCTTTTTAAATGTCATCGCTCATTTCCTGCTAACTGAGGAGTAAAAGCATGTGATTAATGGGTAGCTGCTGCCCCGCCGCCGCTTGTGGGGATAATTATTGACAGAAATGGTTGCGAGCGAGTCGTGGACGCGGCGCGGTCACTCGCAAACAGCCATCTGTCAAACGGCCTCATGTTTACTCACTTTTCTTCTCTTCTCCGGCCTTCATCGGCTCGTCATTAGCCGAGTGTGTGTGCGGAGCGCAAACGCAGTGAAAGCCGAGAGTCCGGCCGGAGTCAGCTTCTGTGTGGAATCGCGCGGCCGGATCAGAGTTTGGCCAGCAGGGGGCAGTGGAGCTGCAACGCAGAGGGGACGACGACAAACACGCTGGTAACGTCTTACTTGTTCGCTTCAACAGCTGATCAGTCATGTGACTTATGTTCAGCCCATTTCCAGCTCATCAACTTCTTGCTGCTGGTATTTTCATCCGTAAGGGAAAAAAGAAAAATAATAAGCAACACTTTTTGCCATTTTGCTCTTGGTCTCTGTAGTTGGTCCCTGTTGGAGACGCAGGCAGTGATTGTGTGTCACGGTGACCAGACGTCCTCGTTCTGATTGACCGTCCCGGGTTAGACTGTCCCCGAAATGACCCCGATCTCAGCATTTCATGGTGTGCGTGGACGAGAACAACAGTTATTACGGAAGCCGCTCGTGCGCTGCCTTTAGAGAAGAAGAAGAAGAGCAGAACGCGCTCGTCACAGTCACAGTCCGTAACTGTCCCAGTTTCTTCATTTCATCTTGATACCTTTTAATTCAATTTTATCTCTGAGCTGGAAATGTCCCTGGATTTCATTTCAGAAATCTGCTCACTTTAATGTCTCTGTGTGTCTGTAACCTCTGACCACACGGCTCAGCGCCGCCGCCGCCACCGCCGCCACCGCCGCCGCGTCGCTCTCTGCTGAACCCGGAGCTCCAAACCTCGTGGAAGCCGCTCGCCGCTTCATCTGCATCTCAATGAGGAATGTGATCACAGCTCTGCGCTCCGCGGGACCGCCGAGGCGGCTCGGGTCGCCGCTCCCGAGATATGAAATTACATCTGGGAAAACAGATTAAAGGCGCCGAGCGGCGGCGGCCATTCTGAATTTTCATGAACTTTAACCATCAAAAATGAAACAATGGCTTTGAATTTTTGTTATCCAGAAAAGATTAATTAATCATATTTTCTTTGTTGCAACTGCGTAAGCGCCATGTTGGAAGAGGCGAGCGGCGCCAACGTCTTCATCATCAACCTCTGCGTTTTTTTCGAATTTACTCCCCAAACGTCATTTAGTAGTAAAGTAAAAGCAGCTCCGAGCCGCCGAGACCCTGAGGAGGAGACTTCAGTGATTGGCTTCAAATCTTTGATCTGTAAAGGGAATATCCAGGGCAAGTGGATGAAAGTGTGTGTTGCTACACACACACACTCACACACACACAAACACACACACACACACACAGCAGGGGGCTGCTGAGTCATGGTTTTCACTCGGGCGTGGCATCGATCACCCTCCTGATGGGAGCAGATGGCGCTCAGCGGCGGCGCCAAACACGGCGGCGAGTCGTGAGCGAGGACGCTTGGACGGAGCGGAGACGAGCAGAGAGACAGATGTGCTGCAGGTGTGACGGCAGCAGAGGCTGAGCACAAACAGCACTGGGGCGCTTCTTTTCAAAAACCTTCTTTAGTTTGATTTTGTGACTTTCAAAGGACGACTGCACGGCTTCTCGTGTGATGCGTCAGTTTGTTTCCCTCAACAACCAACGCCGATGTTGAACGAAGCAATAATCCAGTGCGATAATAACAAAAGGCAGCATTCGATTTGACTAAACCGTTTACTACTTGTTTTATACTTTTTTACTGTTTCTGTTTTTAACACGTATTTCATTATTGAAGTACGTAAGCGTTGCTGCCTGAGACACCTGCTCTGATATCAATGTTACGGGTCAGACGGAAAGAAAGTCATCTGATGTGAAGCTCTGGATGTGTAACTATGGGGCACCAGGCGTGCTGTGGTGTGCCTGGTGGAAGCCCTGTGTGTGTGTGTGTGTGTGTGTGTGTGTGTGTGTGTGAGACTGAGAGGTCAGAGCCCCAAAAGACAGAAATATTCCACTTCCCGTCATGACAGCGAGCAGCACTGATCACAGCGCATCGATTTACTGACACTCACTTTGCTTTCAGCGTAACGTTCAAGTCGATTTCCATCCAGACTCCTGAAACCACACACACACACACACACTCCTGAAAGTGTGTGTGTGTGTGTGTGTGTGTAAACCCATTTCCAAATGTCAAGTGTTAGTGGAATAAATGTCATCTTGCTCAGGGATGAGAAATCAAAGGGCTCCTCACAAGAAAGTGAGGAGACGTCTGCGGACGAAGAGGAGGACGAAGAGGAGGAAGGAGGAAAAGGAGGAGGAGGAAGGAAGGAGGAGGAAGGAGGTGAGGGCGGGAACCTGCACGCCGGGAGCTGCATGACGCCTCCTTCCACTGTGTTCACATACAGTATATGTGATGCTAGATAACCAATGCTAACTATGCCACTCATGTAGATCCACTGTGTTTACACATTGGATGCTGAAAGAAAATAAATTGAAGTAAAGGGGGGAGGAGGTCAAAAGTCAAAGATTGTTAAAGGGTTTGAGGAATAAGGAGAGAATATAAGGAGGAAACAGATAAATAGTTGCTATACTAGTGGAAATTCTAGGAAATGATGTGATATAGGAGAGCAACACTTAAATTTAGCCAACTAAGCAAGTTACATATAAAGCTTATATCCAAAACCAAAGAAGGACAGGAGGTCTAACAAAATGTGATCATCTGAAGAATGCTTGCTGACTCCAGGGTCTTGATGAACTCAACAGTAGAAAAGATAACAACAGGACAGAGGAGGATTGTGTGTCTGCGTGAATGTAAATCATTACAGGTCGACCCATAGACGAAGCAGTGATGATGAGTGATTCAATCAAGGAAAACGATGACATGGAAGGATGGAGACAGAGGAGTGGACCCCAAACCCCCTGCATCCTGACAACAGCACATTCCGCCAGACAGTGTATAAATGTTAGAGCAGGGCGACTGAATGGCAGAGAGAAGTGGGCAGACCACGTGGTTGTACGGGCTGTACATGCTCTCTCCCTCCTCGAGGTTGTACTTGTGACCGGTTCATGTCCTGCTGCTCAATAAAAGGAGAACAGTGACTTCACCTAAAGAACGATTCCTGGCACAATTTGTAATTAAGAACACGCAGGAGAGAAAAGGGGGGTTTTGTTTTGCTTTAAGGGCGCTGCCTTTGAGGCCTTGCTCCTCTTTTTATGTTTTCTCCAACAATGCTAATGCAGCTAACGCTAACATTCGGTGACCAGACGTCACCAATTTCCAGGGACAGCCGCCATGTTGGATGAGCCGTCCCCGGTTAAAGCTGTCCGAGAAAATGCCACTGATTTCAGCGTTTTATAAATGAGGGGAAAATGTTGACTGGAACGACTGTAATTGCGGGAAGGGAAGGAAGCGCAACACTAACTCCGGTAGCCACGCAGGAAGCCCCTGAGGCCAACAGGAGCCACAATCATCTCCTTCCACTGCCGTTACACGCGTGGTCCTCGCCAAGCCTGGATCAGGTGTCCGCGCTCTCTCAAACCCGGGCTCCGTGTTTACATGTTTTGTTGGCAGCGCACGTCAGCGAGTGTGTAGAAAGCGTAGTGGAGCATCACGGTGGTGTTTGCCGTCGGGGTGTGAACGCGGAGGAAACCTCAGCCAGGGTGAAAACCTGCCAACAGCTGCTCGGCGGCGCTCTCAGACGTCTCGCTGAGGTTTATTGATGACCTGGATTGACTCGTCTGCCTCTCACTCGCTGTCTGTCCTCTGGTTGTTGGCCTACTTTCAGTCCACAGCAGCAGTGGGAAGCAGCTCAGTGTCTGTGTGTGTGTGTGTGTGTGTGTGTGTGCATTAGGCTGAATGCAGCAGCTCTCAGTGGGAGAGCAGCTCCACTCTGCCCCCTCAGGTGGAACACGGGAACTGTTCGTCTGGCGAACAGTCATCATTGGGCTGCAGCAGGAATCTTCCCTCCTCACGATGGGAAATGTGTCATGTGACCTCGCCTTGGCTTTGTGATGTCATACTCCCTGCTGGCAGGTGCTTGATTGTGAGGTGAGTTAATAAGCTGAAGCGCCGTGACTGGAGGGCGTCTTTAAAGCACAAACACACACACACACACACACACACAGTCTGTCTCACCCGTTGTGTCAAAGCAGCAAAACCTCTTGAGACACTTCAACTCTATGAAGTCTTGAAACAGTTTCACCTCAAAGACACAAAAGCACCACAGGAAGTGATGTCGCCTGCTTCTCTTTAAGTGTCCTTGAGATTCTTGATATGAAAAGTAGAGAGTATGAAGATAAATGTAATATTTGTTTACAGCAACAACACAAAGGTTTGTATTTTTGCCTCTCAAAGGGTCATCAGAAGAACATTTCTGAAGAGTGAAGACGCAGAAATCCATCTATCCATCTATCTATCTATCTATCTATCTATCTTCCCATCTATCCATCTATCCATCTATCTATCTATCTATCTATCTTCCCATCTATCCATCTGCCTATCTGATTATTATTAGCCTCGTGCTAGTTGTTAGCATGGCTGCACAGCTGGGCTCTGCTAGCATCTCACACACGCAGTCATGAAAGTTAAAAGACAAACTCCTTTTGGGGCAATTCCTGAAAACCTCTGCCGTGTTTGTTCTCCGCAGGTATTTGTCTCAGCGCTCCCACGCCGATGAGTCGGCGGCTCGTGGGAAACGCTGCGACCCGCCTCCCGCGTCAATCACGTTAGCGACTTCAGACAAAACACTGTCAGCCAACAAAAGAGGCAGAATGATTCAGTGAGGATCTGATGGACGTCTGAGGAGGCCAGAGGAGAAGCTTCACTGCAGCTCCGACGTTTCAAACCCACATCAGACGAGTCTGAGGGACTTTAATGTTCAAACTCTGCTCGTGTTTCACCACAGAGGACACAACACACACCTTCCTCCATTCAAATCTATCAACAAACTGACTCCTGACCACCTTTAAGAGCGTTTTCCCAACCAGCCAATCAGAGTGTGGCGTCTCCCTGCACTTCCTGTTTCAGCAGAACATTGAAGCAAACATCTGCTTCTGCTCGGCTTTGGTACCAAGAAGCGGAGGTTGGCCTCATTAGCGCCCCCTAGAAGCCCTCACGCTCACTCACTCTCAGACCAATCAGCTGTGATCTCCTCCGGCCTCCAGCAGAGGTCGAGCCCTCCGATTGGTCGTTTCACTCGGTTACAGGCTGCTGCGTGTCGGACGCTTCCCACTGGCGGCCGCCTTCCACCCACGCTGCCCTCTGAGGCTCAGAGACAGAGACAGAGACGGGGGGTTTGTGCTGAGCCTGAGGCAGCAGAGAGACAGACAGACAGACAGGGAGAGGGGGAGGCGGAGAGAGAGATGGAGAGAGAGACACTCACAGAGAGAGAGAGAGAGACATGCACACACAGAGGGAGAGAGAGAGACACACAGAGAAGGAGGGGGACAGAGAGAGACAGACACACAGAAAGAGAAGAGAGAGACAGAATGAAAGAGGGAGGCAAAGACACGCAGAGAGAGAGACACACACATGTGGTCACTAAGCTCCGCCCCTTTAAAGCTGAAGTGTGTGATGTTCTGCCATCCAGTGGTGAAACGCAGATGTTTCCTTCATGATGGACGACGCTCGGGTCGTCTCGGATCTTCTCCGTGGTCATCAGACTTGCGTGTGTTAATTTGACTCCTCATTATTCACTTAGCTCACTCTTAAAAAAATGTTCCCCATGATGCTGCGGGCTGCTGTAGCTCCGCCCCCTCAGCGGTGGTTAACGCGAGGTTCTTTTTTCCTCAGTAATTGTGTATGAATGCGACTCTGACAGACGCTCCGTCCGCGGCGGCCAAAGCCTTTAATCACCTCTAAGTCGGGTGCGCGGCCAGCAAAGGTCTTTAAGAGCTTAAAAAGCACAGCCGAGCCGAGCGGCACTTTCACACAACATCAGCGCGGGGACGAGGTATTTTTAGGCGGGTTGGAGGATAATTAGCCTCGCTGGTGATCTTCACGACAATAAACTCTCCTGTGCCTTCATTAGCGAAGCGGCGGCTCCGTCAGTATCTGCCGCCTCCATTAGTCTCCGCCGTCCCTCGCTGGAGACGTCCCGCTTCAGTGACGGACGGAGAACCTTCAAACGCTTGGAGTGTGGAAAACAAATCCCCCAAACAATCATTAGGACACGTGAGCTGAAAGAGTCCTGAAATACAACATGGAGGAGCAGCTGAGGAAGCACTTCACCTGCCAGGGGTTTCGGCTCCTCAGACTATTATTCAGTGAGAGGGAAAGGTCAGAAGGTCAGAAGGTCAAAGCCACCAGAGCAGTCACCATATTTATTTGAGTTTTTGCCATATTCTTTTTCATCTTATTTATTTCTTATTTAAGTCCTTCTCTGTATTTATTGCTCTTCTTCTGTGTATTTCGTGCCGTCGGGTCACTGCAATTTCCCCATCGTTTCATAATAAATTCTGTTGTACGATATCTTGAGAAAGGGTTGCATTCTGGGAAGCTGGCGTGCAGAAAGAAAGGGGAACTGGTGGAAACGTCAGCAAGGCATCGATGCATCGAGGAGCCGCGATAAAACAATAAACGAGCCTCGAACCTTGTGATACGCAGACATGCTGGAGAGTTTGAGTATCTGTCTGCCTTTCTGTCTGTCTGTCTGTCTGTGTGTCTGTCTGTCTGTCTGTCTAACTGTGTGTCTGTCGGTCTGTCTGTCTGTCTAACTGTCTGTCTGTGTGTCTGTGTTTCAGCTCCTGACGATCAGCCCAGACTCTTTATTATTCAATGAGAGGAAAAGGTCAGAAGGTCGAAGCCACAAGAGCAGTGGCGACACCTTGGAAAAGAGTTGCATTCTGGGAGGCTGGCGTGCAGAAAGGAAGAAACGGGGACGTGGTGGAGAAGTTCCACGTCAAACAAGGCGTCATCAAGGTCGGATCAATAACCGAACCGCCAACCTTTTTCTGATCATCTGATGATGGACACGTTTATCATATTCATAGGAAATGTATCATCTTTATCAGCTGTTCTCTTGTAAGCCTCAGATGTTTGGTGTGTGTGTGTGTGTGTGTGTGTGTGTG
>CAESWR010000662.1:334112-345183 GCA_903171835.1 Mullus surmuletus | reverse complement strand
ACACACACACACACACACAGCACTTGCCTCAGGGTTGTTCAGCAGCACACAGGCCAGCTCGTAGCAGGAGTAAGGCTGCACATAGGAGTTGCTCAGCAGGCCGACCTCGTCACGTGCAGCCAGCTGGAAATACTGACAAACCCAAAAACACACACAGACACACACACACAGAGAGAGAGAGAGAGTGAGGATCTCCGTGCTGAACATGATGTCAGACCGCAGCGGCTACAGCTGATGAGCAGGTTTTGGGGCCTGAGATTGCACAGCACCTGAATGGCATCTTTGGTATTCTGGAGACATCTGCTGATGGCACCGAGGAGCAGGTTCCTCAGCCCCGAGCACGAGGCGTCCTCGATCCCCTGCAGCACTGAGAGGAGATACGCAGGGTTCAAGGCGGTGGACGGATTAACAGAACTGTCAGAACTGTGTATGAGCGTCCCAGGACCTGCAGCTACCTTGTGTCATCGTCTGCAGCTTGGCAGTGGAGCAGTTGGGCAGAGCTTTCCACAGATAGAGGATCTCAATCACAGACAGGATGCACAGCTCTTTGGTGAGACTGGGGCTCATCAGCTTCTCTGCCTGCTCTCACACACAGACACACACACGCACACACACACACAGCTGACTTTTAGATCAAGAATCTGAGAAGGAATATGATCTCCTTCTGCGATTCAAAAGGTCCATGTGTAACATATTTTGACATTCCTGTTTGTGAAAAGGGCGGGGCAACACCTGTGTGTGTGTGACTGGATGAGACCCGAGTTACACGTACACACATACATACATAAACAAACACCAGAGTTCAACATACATACACACATACATACATACATACATACATATATATATATATATATATATATATATATCCCAATGAAAATATGAGTATATCAATGGTGAGCCGGTGCTGGAGTTGATCAATCAGCTGTGCTCGTTCCGCAGTGTGTGTGAGTTTACTTCATTACCGTAAAGCACGTTAATTGAGTGCACAGACTGCAAGGCTTTTCACCATGTCAGCTGTTGGTGTGAGGTGACATATTTTTTTTGTGCTCAAGACTTCTGTGTAAAAATAATTTGTGACATTTAAGTAAAAAAAAAGGTCGGAAACGTTATTTCAGTCAATCCTTTCTCCCCATAATAATACCAACTGGGGGGCGTTACCCACACGTGTAGCTGTGTTGCTCATTCAATGAATGCACAGTCCTTACAAGTTGTACCTCGTTGTAAAGGTGACTAATCAGACTTTCTAACGGTATAAAATACAACACCAACTGGTATTATTAAAGGGGGGAAATGATTGACTGAAAGAACAATTCAGAACTTTTTTTGAGGAGTTTAGATGTGTATCATTCTGTATATATATATATATATATATATATATATATATATATACATACATATATATATGCCATTGTGTCACCAAATAATTCCCAGAAGATTATAGCTAGGTAAAGTAGCACCTTAAAAAAACAGATTGATCCATTTGTCGTTTTAGATATTCATAATTTTATGAATACAATAGTTAGTTAATGGAAACCATTCGATAGTTTCCATTTTCCATACTTTTCCAGACCTGGAATTTTATAAAAATCAAATTCCATACTTTTCCATACTTTCCATATTCTGTGGTATGGTGACCTGCAGGTCACTCAGAAAATATTTCCTGATTTCCCTCCCTGCAGTTTGTGCTTCCTCGGCTCTGCTCTCCTCCTTTTACTCTCTATCACTTTTTTTAATTTACTCACATTCATTATTCATGCTCAGTGTCCTCGTCTCAGTCATCATCATCGTCTGCTGTTACTGTGATCACTGCCCCCCCCCATTCTCTCTCTCTCAACCCAGTAGGTTGAAGCAGATGGCCCCGCCCACTCTGGGTCTGCTGAGTGGGTTTATTTTGCGCTGTCACCAAGTGTTTGCTTGTGAGGATTTATTCCATCTCTGTAAGCAATTAAATATTTAAGAGTCTAGATTTGCTCAACGTTATAGTGCTAACAGGTCCGTGTTGATTATGAGGCGCTGCTACTTCAATAAAACTGACTTGATTGAGTTCAGATGGTGTTTCCAGACTGTCACTTAAACGTCCCTCAGCTGCTCTTCACGACTAGCTGATGATGAAGGTGAGCGTGGATGAAGGCCTGTTCGCCAGAAACCTTCATCTCAGTGGTGTAGTCTGTTTTAATCTAGTGGGTAAACTCTGAGTACTCTGATCTCAATCAGTTTAACCTGGAAACAAAAAAGGTTACAAAATTAATTAAGTGCCAATTTTAACCTCCTGAGACCCAGCCATTCAATTTAGCCACTCTAGAGGACAGTATGGGTAGGAAGGAGGGAAGGAGGGAGGAAGAGAGGAAGGAAGGAAGAAGGAGGAAAGGAAGGAAAGAAGGGAGGGAGAAGGAAGGAGGGAGGGAGAAGGAAGGAGGGAGGGAGAAGGAAGGAGGGAGGGAAAGAGGGAAGGGAGAAAGGGAGAGAGGAAGGAAGGAGGGAAGGTTGGATTAGATGGAGAAAGGAGGGAAGAGAGAGAGAGAGGGAAGAATGAAGAAAGGAAGGAAAGAACTATTATTATTCCTCCAAAAGTTCCCGCTATGTAACACAGAGAAGGTGAATTAATGAACGGGAAAGTGAAAGATAAAGTCACAAAACCATGTGATATGCATCTTTGCGCATGCTGTAGAGGTTATACGGTAATTGGGGACATTTTCTAGAGGGTATACGGCATATACCTGTGTATCACCTAGACTACACCACTGCTTCATCTGAAGAAGAAACCATAGCAACTGTCACCACCTGCACATCTCTATTCAGCCCACGGACGTGTCGGCATCTCCTGCAGCAGTGAGAGCATTCCCAAACAACAAGACGACAACAACAACGACGAAATGGAGGAACTTCAGTCTCTCGTCAGGAGCCAGAAAGTGTAGCGGGAGAGCAGCCTTTCATGTTTTTGTGAAACATGGATAAAGGACTCCATCACCAACATCAGTGGCTTTCGGACAACCCATGCGGACAGGGACACCAGAGCAACCGGTAAGCAGAAAGGCGGTGGGCTTGCTGTGTTTATTAACAACAAACCGTGTAACCCTGGTCATGCTACTATCAAACTAACAAACTTGCAATAAGGACACTGAACTGTTGGTACTATCCGCCCAGGGAGTTCTCTGTGGTGATCGCCATTGTTGTTTACATTCCTCCATCAGCACACACGGAAACTGCCAATGACATAGTTCACGCTACCGTTGAGAGACTACAAGCTCTGTCGGGTGATTTTAACCATGTCTCCCTCTCCAACACACTCTCCAAGCCGAAACAGTTTGTTGATTGCACCACCAGAGAGGATAAAACTCTCGATCTCTGTTATGCCAATGTTAAAGATGCTATTGATGGACTTACAGACTGTATTTCTGATTCCATCCAGTTCTGCACTGATGTCAACGTACCCAGCAGAGAGATTCTGTGTTACCCCAACAATAAACCGTGGATCACCAGCAACCTGAAAGCACTGTTAAACCAGAAGAAAGTGGCTTTCAGGATGGGTGATAAGGTTAAAGAAAGAGATACAGCGGCCCTTAAGCAGGTCTGGTCCGGAAAGAGAAAAATCACTGGCCTTTTTAACAGATTTGACTGTCTAACCATGCCATGCCTGGTGTCCCCTAAACCCCCAACCGCCATCGCCCCACCAGCTTCACCCTATCAATCCACTCCTTCCAGGTCAGGAAGGAACTGGACACACAAAAGCAGGGAAAAGCTTATAAGCCCCCAATTTCCTTCTCCAGTCAGCTGTGTGACCTCTTTGCTCACCTGTTTAGCCTGCGCTTGCGAACACAGGGTTCCCACTTTATGAAAAACTTTGTGCCTGGCCCCTGTCCCCAAAAAGAAACATCCAACTGATCCCAATGACTAACTTCTTACATCATGAAGACAATTGAGAAATTGGTCCTCTCCCACATCAGACCCACAGTGAGAATATTCATTGACCCCACAGTTTCATAACAGTCCAGTATCGGTGTTGATGATGCCATCATCTACATGCTACAGAGGATCCACACTCATCTCGACACCACTGATGCTACTGTGAGGATTACGTTCTTTGATTCCTCGAGTGCTTTTAATACTTTCCAGCCGGAGCTTCAGGGTGAGAAGTTGAGGAGGATGCAGGTGGACTGGCGTAACCCAAACCACTTAAAGCTGAACAGCTTTAAGACCAAAGAAATGGTCACTGACCTTAGGAGGAAGAGGCCGAAACCAGTCCCCATCTCCATACCGGAGGTGGAGCTGGTGCCCAACTCCGAGTATTTAGGAGTACAGCTAGATAGTCAACTGGGTCCAGCCACGTGGAGGCAGTACACCAAAAATGTCAAAGTAGGATGTATTTTCTCAGAGGGCTTTGATCTTTTAATATCTGCAAACCACTGCTGTGGTCCTTCTACAACATTGTTGAAGCCAGTGCTCTGTTCGTCTGTGTGGTGTGCTGGGGGGGGGGGGGGGGGGGNNNCAGACAGAAACAGACTCAACAAACTGATTAAAACTGCTAGCACCACCATTGGCTCTACTCGTACTACGTTGAGCAGTTGGCTGAAGTGAGGATTCTGAAAAGAATGAATGCTAAAATGAACAATGACGACGGCTGAACGCAGGTCTTTCCTGCCAGCCGCCATCAAGCTCTTTAATGTGCAATAATGGGTTTAATGAGCAACTGTGTGCAATAACTTCCCGATCCCTCTGTGTGCAATAACTATATAATTTTAGTAGCAATTAGTCTTTTAGGTATTGTTTATTCTGTCTTATTTTTTAGCTTAATCTTTTGTTATGTAGATAGATATGTGCTTTTATTCTTTTTTCCTGTGACTGAGTGATTAATGCTGCTGCTGTATCACTGCAATTTCCTGCAAAGGATTATGAAAGTATCTCTCTATCTATCCGAACTCCAGCACAGTGAGACTTCAGGAAGCTTCTGTGTGAAGTGTAAAAATAAGTGCCACCCCAGCGTTCCTGTGTCGACCACAATGTTCTGCTCACAAAGCGAAGGCAGAGCGAGGCAGAGTTGTGTCTGAGTCCAGCTCTGATCAGATGTCCGCCTGCCGTGTCAGTGTCCTTTGTCCAACTTCCGCCCTCGGTTTTCTATCTCCTTCTCCAGCCCTCCACACTGCCGAGCCTGACGCACGGTGGAAACAGGAAATTACACTGAATCGTTGCCAACGACCCAACGTCCGGCTCCGTTACCAGAGGTGTCAAGTAACAAAGTACAAATAATTCATTACCTTACTTAAGTAGAGATTTGAGGTATCTATACTTAACTGGGGTCATAATTTTTTAGGCCAACTTTTTACTTCTACTCGACAAACTATCTTTCATTTACATTCCGGTAAATGCTGTTGATAATCTGCCTCAGCCTGTCTTTGCACCATTACAAAACTTAAAGTGTTAGGGTTAGGGTCCGCAGCCACGACGCATCGCAGCCATAGTGCTACGCCAACGTGAAAACTAGTGGGGCCAATTTAACAGTGGCCACTCGCTGCAGTTTAATACACAAATGGGAAACCCTGTAAAGGAGCAATGAGTCAGGCAGAACATACTCAACGAAGCATCCCTGCTCTTCCCTGACAGAGGTTTTGCTACCAAGCGGGAAACCATCCGCGCTCAAATCACCTCCTGCTTATCGGCAACTAGTCATCATATTTTCCGCTCCATTATTGCTACTTTCACTGCCTAAAGTGTTTAACGAAAATCATCTCTTGTCATTCTTATAAAAAAGTATTTGTTTTTAGGATTTTAACCCTTCAAATGCCAGTCTGTTTGCACAAAGTACCTGTTTCAAAACAAGCCCAAAATCAATAGCATGCCATATTCCAGTGACTTGGCCCCACGAGCAAACCCACCTTCTTCATGGAGAACAGCTCTATCTGATTGTTCTTGCGCTTGAAAAGCTTCTGAACGTCCTTGAAAACGGCGAAGGCTCCCTCCAGGTCGCCTGTCGCTCCTTGGCACGCTGGACAGAAACAGTCACGCTGATACAGAGCCATTAAAACCAACAGCAGACGGATAAATCTGCGCGTTATTACCTGCAGTTAAATAGGCGTAGTAGCACTGGGACCAGCGAGACTCGCTCTTCAGCCGCTCAAAGGCCATGTAGGCCTCTCTGTAGTTCAGCTCGATCATGCTGCACCAACCTGGAAGGTTCGACAAGCATCAATACGTCTGCGGACGATGGCGGCGGCCAGAAAGACGAGGAGGGGAAACTCGCACCTATTTCATACAAACACACATGCTGGATCTCGCGCTGCTCTGAGGCCAGCTCTAAGGCATCGCCAAAGGACGTCAAGGCACTGCTGATGTGGCACTGCAGAGAGAAGACTGAGGCTGGGGGCATGGCCAAGACACAGTAGTGAGTGGGCACACACGGCGGTGCATCCTTACCTCCAGACGTTGGACTCTCCCTTTGAAGAACATGAAGAGGGAGGAGTTTGGGTAGGACGCCTCCCTCTGCTGCAGGATGGATTTGGCCTCTATCAAGCCCGTCTGGGTGTCGCTGCCGTCCAGTGCGAAGAAGGGCTGCACTACCGTGTGGTACCACAGGAGGGCCAAACTGTGGAGCGAAGCAGGGGGAGTGTTTCTACTTCTTACTTTAACAGGATTCAACAAATACTGACTGATTGTTTTTTAAAAAACTATGTTTAGTGAGGGTTAACCACAGCACAACTATCTCCTCATTAAGCTAAACTGGCAAACTCACCTCAAAACCAGTTTGTTTAGGGCCAGTAAGTGAGAGCACCCCCTTATAAAAGACACATATCTGTGTCACTGATTATCAATTATTATTGATTGTTTGTTTAAAATGTTTAAGAAACTCTAAAGGGATAGAATACCACATGCATGGTATCTAACATTAGCCTGTTTGTCCCGATGTGTTTGTTAGCTTAGCAAAACCAACACGGTAAAATGATTCATGACATCCGACAGAGCGGCTGGAGATAACGAGACTCTGAATCCTGAATCCTGATATCACAATTTAACAACATTCAAACAGAAAGCAGTTTGTAGTTTGATTTTGTCTACTGTAAAAGTGTCTTTGAGTCTTTGAAAAAGCGCTATACAAATAACATTTATTATTAATTTATTAATTTATGATAAATAACCTAAACATTTCATCCTCAATGACTGAGACAGAACTTTGTGATGGAGGGTTGAGGAAGAAATGGGATGGAGCCCAAACATGAACCAAAATCAAATCCAAAACTCCTCTTTTTCGCAGAAACACGGTCAGAGTTCACTCACATACTCACGTAGCTAGCGGGGCCTTCATGTCTTTACTTTCACTGGCGTACGTGAGCGCTGACAGGCCCTGGAGACGGTCGCCGGGGAAACCCAGCAGGTTGACGATCTTCAGCAGGTGTGGCGGCACCATGGAGATGCAGAGGTGGAAGAGGCCGTAGCCGAAACTGACGGAGCCTTTGAGCCGCTCCAGCACCTCGGGGCTGATGCTGTCCGCCCTCTGGCTTGGGCTCGGCGCTGACGAGGAGGGGCGCTTGCGGTCGGAGGGGTCCGAGGAGGTGGAGAGGGACGGGGAGGGCGCCGCTTGCTGCTCGGAGGCCCGCCTCCGGCTGCCCTCCTGAAGGTGCGTGATGTCGCTGTAGCATTTGTTGTACATTTTCCAGGCTTTGCGCAGGATCCAGCCGCCTTTGATGTATGCTGCCATCAGAAGGTAGACTTAGGATTAGGGTTGCAAAGGAGTGGAAAATCTACTCAAAATTTCCATGAGAATTTTAGCTTGGGAATATTGGAAATGCTCAGGGTCGTCAACCAGTCCTAAGGAGACAGCAGCCATTGGAGACGCTGAGGTGCAGGTCCTTGCTGAGTAGAAAGCACGGCCTGAAGAGAGCTCCACCAAACATCTGGACATGTTTGAATGGGTCTTTTTTTGGGGAGCTGAGGGAACATCAGGAATATGTCTGGACTATTGTAAATACCTGAACCTTCTTTGATTTTTCACCATTCATGGTTTTTGTTGTTCTGGGAAAGAAACCATTAAAGTTCTACACTTGTAAAAACTGATGAGTGTCATTTATAAATGTTGTATCAACCATAATAATTAATTGACAAATATTGATGCCTATATTCATGACAGTTAGACTCAGTGAGGGAAAATTCCCTCAAATTCCCTGAAAATTCCTTATACATGTTTGCATGCATGTCTGCTTATAACAAACCAACATGTTTCACATTTATGCAACCACGAACACGCAGTTACTATCAATTCCTGAAAATTCAACTTTGAAAATTCCCAGAATGTCGCAACCTTAATTAGGATGCCTCGAAAACAAAAGCAAAAACAAAAACTGAAATAAATCATTAAAGCTGCATTGGACTTTTGTGTAAAACTACAAAATTACTTCATTTCCCAGAAACACTTGCAGTGTTCCACACTCCTGTTTTCTTGAAAAAAAAATGCATTTGAAGGCATAAAGTTGGAGCCTCAACCCAGAAACTCTGTGACAATCAGCTCCTGATGTTTCAGCACCAAACAGAGTCCTGCACGCTGACTAGACCTCACATTGGCACAAATCTGCCAGAAGGACAGATTTCTCTTCGTGTACATTTTTTGCAACTCGCCACCACAACAAAAAAAGGAAGTCCTGCTCCTCCATGTCCATTTCTATGTTTGACTAAACTGCAGGCAGCATAACAACACAGTGGCGTGGAGATCAGAGCTGTGTCTCTGTCTGACCTCCGTGTGAGCGTCACCTGTGTCACTCACACCTCCTTGGATTCAGGCCTTCTAATGACCATGAGGCTTTTCATTTGTTCATGTTGAGCTTCCTGACTCTCCTAGCAGCACACTCACAATAACAATTAACCAAAACAAGGAAAACACACTGAATGTTACTGGAAAAGGACATCTGATATTCGATATTTCAGCAACATTCCCTCACTGATGGATTCAAAAATAGTTTCATTGGTTCCGATTCCTGCGCGGCTTTAACAGCTGGAATCTGCTGCCCATTTTTTATTTTCTTGTCTTGCTGCTTTACCCTCTGTCTAACTGCACTTAATGCTTCATTACGACTGTGAAGCATTTTCCTTTATACCGCTTGAACCTTGTGTTGCCTTCACCATGACTGATCAACACATCAGACGGCTCAAAAATGCACCCTTTGGTCTTTTCCCAAATTCCCAAAAGCGTTAAAAATCAAATAGCCTGAAAAAAAAAATGTAAAGAATTGAGGATCTCACCTGACAGCTCCTGTTTGATAAAGGAAAGCACCGCCAGGTAGACCTGACAGTCTGCAATAATGATCTGCCTCTGGAGTCGGTCCACAGCCGCAACCCCTGACCTCTGAGAGTCCACCTGCACACACACACACGCACACACACACGTTTGAGCTCGACGGTTCAAAAAAATGTTGAGATGCTTTTTCACTGTGATGGTCAAACTCGGTAATGCGCCTCACACACCTATACACACACACACACATACACACACACACACAGACATACATACACACACACACACACACACTTTCACTGTGAAACCTGGAAATGCTTCTCACACACCTACATGCATGCACGTACACGCACACACACAGCTGAGTGCAACATCCAGCTGCTTTACAGGCAAATTGCATTTGTCCACAAAGTGGTTCCTCACCGTCCTCTTGATCTTGTTTTTAATGGTTTCAATCACACCAGTGTTTTCGCTCTCACACAGCCGCTCTGTCGCTTTGAGGTCCTCGAAGGCCAGCTGCATTTTCTCCTCTTCAAATGTCATCATGGCGTTCTACAGTGGTAACGGAGGGAAAACAATAATCACACATTCCCATTGCAGGCCAATTACTTTTCCGGCAAAACAAAACAAACGCTGTAATCCAGCGGTATTTTTGGATTAGCCAATAAATCCAGAAAACCGGAAAACAACAGACATCAGATTTCGAGCCTTTATTTATTCTTCCTCTCTGTTGACGGTGACTCACTGCTCTCAGCTGCTCGTGATGATGACACAAGCAGAAGCTTCTCTCTGCAATCAAAAACTAAATCCTCTGCCATCAGTCAGAGGAAGGAGACAACAAATGCAACTGCTGGTGATGAAGCTGGCAGACTGGAGCTCCTGCTTCCACTGGGAGGCCTCACCTCCCTCTAACTGCTCTAACTCACACAAGGATGTGGATGTTGAATGGAGAATGTTGCATGTTGATGTTAGTTAGATGTTGAAGATGTTGGATGGATGTTGAATGCTGGATGTTGGATGTAGGATATTAGATGTATGTTGAATGCCGAATTTTGATGTTGGCTGTAGGATGTTAGATGTAGGATGTTGGATGCTGAATGTTGGTGTTGGATGGATGTTGAATGCTGGATGTTGGATGTAGGATATTGGATTTATGTTGAATGCTGAATGTTGATGTTGGATGGATGTTGAATGTTGGATTTTGATGTTGGATGGATGTTGAATGCTGAATGTTGATGTTGGATGGATGTTGAATGCTGAATGTTGATGTTGGGTGGATGTTGGATGGATGTTGAATGCTAAATGTTGACGTTGGATGGATGTTGAATGCTGGATGCTGATGTTGGATGGATGTTGAATGCTGAATGTTGATGTTGGATGGATGTTGAATGCTAAATGTTGACGTTGGATGGATGTTGAATGCTGAATGTTGATGTTGGATGGATGTTGAATGGAGAATGTTGGATGTTGATGTTGGATGGATGCTGAATGCTGAATGTTGATGTTGGATGGATGTTGAATGCTGGATATTGGATGTTGATGTTGGATGGATGTTGAATGCTAAATGTTGGATGTTGATGTTGGATGGATGTTGAATGCTGAATGTTGATGTTGGATGGATGTTGAATGTTGGATGCTGAATGTTGATGTTGAATGGAGAATGATGGATGTAGATGTTGGATGGATGTTGAATGCTGGATATTGGATGTTGAATGCTGAATGTTGATGTTGGATGTTGGATGTAGGATATTGGATGGATGTTAAATGCTGAATTTTGATGTTGGCTGTAGGATGTTAGATGTGGGATGTTGGATGCTGAATGTTGATGTTGAATGGATGTTGAATGCTGGATAT
>CAESWR010000662.1:320292-333733 GCA_903171835.1 Mullus surmuletus | reverse complement strand
GAAGACCCTGAATTGAGACACGAGCCCCCCTGACCCCCTGAGCCCCCCTGACCGCCCCCTGACCGCCCTCAGGACCTGTCCTTCTTCAAGGCTTCGACTAACAGGCAAGAGGTTCGCAAGAGCCGAGAGGAGACTTGAAGACGCCGGGAGAGCTTCCAGAACCCCGGCCGTTATATTTAGCAGCACTTATAGACGGGGAACCGGACCAGCAGGGAACCAGACCCCGGGGAACCGGACCCCGCGGAACCGGACCAGCAGGGAACCAGACCCCGGGGAACCGGACCAGCAGGGAACCAGACCAGCAGGGAACCGGACCAGCGTGGAACCGGACCAGCAGGGAACCGGACCAGCGTGGAACCGGACCAGCAGGGAACCAGACCAGCAGGGAACCAGACCAGCAGGGATGGAATGGCGCGCCAACAGGGACGCCATGTCTCCACTCACCAGGAAACTGACGAAGCTGGCCCCGAAGCTCATCAGAGGACTGTGGTTTCTGCAACGGAAGGAGAGAGGAGACCATGAGAAGGAGAGAGGAGACCATGAGAAGGAGAGAGGAGACCATGAGAAGGAGAGAGGAGACCATGAGAAGGAGAGAGGAGACCATGAGAGGGGGAAGTGGAGAGGAGGAGGAACAGCCCGTCTGAAAGCCTCCTCAGAGCTGCACACGCTTTCACTTCCTCTTCCCATAGTTTTTCGCTGATGTTGTTTAGGAAAAAAGGAAAGGAAAGCATGAAAGCAGGAAGTCTCCCACTGCTTCCAGCAATTAGTGGGAGAGGTGACATTTGAGCTTTGACTGGGGGGGGCCGGGTCACCAGGCGGGGGGGCTGCCCTTCATCACTGAACCCTCCACAGACTTAATGAGCTGAGACACCGAGAAAAGCCCTCACACAAGGTTTGCAAGGGATTCTGGGAAAATTACTATCATCAATTATTAGTGATCTGAATGTGAAGATTTGCCGCTTTGTTGTCGTCTGTTTTTGATTCTAATCAAATGTTGTTGACGTACGAAAGGAGAAAAAAAACCTCCTGGAGCTGCTTTCACTTCACATCTCTAAAGTATCTAAGATGCTAATGTGAAGCACTAACACACACACACACACACACACACACAAACACACACACACACACACACACACACACAAAGTTCACTAGTGACAAATGGATACATGGGGCAACACGCTGCAGAAGGACTTTCGTTTTTGCTGTCAAAGTATAAAAATAGTTTCATAATTTAACATTAGACGTTAAACAGAGTGGCGTGTGTGTGTACGTGCGTGTGTGTGTGCGTGTGTGTGCAGAGACTCCAACCACACAATTAACATCAGAATCGCTTTTCATATTTGGTGATTCAGGCTCAAAAATGGTACAATGTTACTTAAGGAACACACTTAACACACACACGCACAAACATTTTTGCAGAAGCACTGCTGCCAAAACAAGTGTGTGTGTGAGTGAGTGAGTGAGTGAGTGTGTGTGTGTGAGTGAGTGTGTGTGTGAGTGAGTGTGTGTGAAGGAATCCAACTTGGCGACTGATGTCGCCTCGAAGCAAAGCCGGTTGGTGAAGAAGCAGGAATGAGGCTGGTTGAGGTTCGGACTCAGCTTTGAGGACTCGGGTTTGAGGCTGCACGGGATTTAGAGCGCGCAACACAGGTGTGTGTGTGCGAAGCATCAAGTGTCCGCGCGCACACACACACACACACACACACACACACACATACACAGTGGGTGCTCGCTTGGGGTGTTGAGGGCTGCTTGTGACCCGATCATATGGTGCCACAGCAGACACGCGTGACGGGGAGAAGGATTCTCTCACACACACACACACTCACACTCACACACTCACACACACACACACACACACACAGCGAGCACTTGCCGGAGGTTCCCCCGTTACATGACACAGAAGCAGGCGGTCCGGTCCCGGAGCCGGTTCCGGTCCGGTTCCGGTCCGGTCCGGGTGTGTACGGACCTGTGCTCTCGGAACAGCTGGTCGCTCTCCCGGAAGCCGTTGTTGAGCAGCATGTTGATGCCGCGCAGCGCCAGCTCCGCGTCGTGGAGGCGCTCCGGCGTCTCCTCCTCCGCGCCTCCCGGGGCTGCTTCCGCCATGGAGGTGTGTGAGTGTGTGTGTGTGTGTGTGTGTGTGTGTGTGTGTGTGCGTGTGTGTGTGTGTGTGTGCGTGCGTGTGTGTGTGAACAAGGCGGCGGGTTCCTCCACGGTCAGGCTCAGCCGGTGGCGCAGTTTCCGGTAAAAGTGCTCATGTTTGCGGGTTTTTAGATCCGAGTTGGCGCAGACTTCATGTCCGACCACATGAGTGCGTGGATGTGCGTGAGTGTGCGGGGAGCGCCGCTCCGCTCGCGCAGCCCCGCCTCTGCGTGCAGACCGGAAGTGTGAGGCGTTCGCGTCTGTGGGAAACACCAGCTTCTGCAGCAGTTGTTCTGGCTCGGCTCCTCAAAGACCAGAGAAGACTGTTTTCACAAAGTGTGTGTCATAAGAATCACTGATGTAAAATACACATTTAAAACAAATAACAGTTAAATACCAACACAAAGAACCACCAAAAGGTGTCATACATGTTTGTATTGTTGGACTATTTATGTGTGGAGCCTCCCGATACAACATTTCAATATTGCAAAGTCTCTCTCTGCCCTCAAACTATCAAGTACATTAAAATGTGATTTTTAAACGTGATTTTAATGTCCTCCCCGCTCACACAGAGCTCACACACATCCTCACCAACCGTGTGGCTTTCACAGAGAAGAAGGAGGAAAAAACAGACAAATTGGCTCCCAAAGAGGAGATCCTGCTGAAAGAAACGGATCATCACTGTTCTGTTCTACAGCAGTGGCAGCAGAGGGGGGAACAAACCAGCAAACCTCACAAACCAGCAAACCTCACAAACCAGCAAACCTCACAAACCAAAAACCATTCACCAGGTTTTCACACGATGGTAACTTTCCCCCACTTCATCCAGTCAGGGAGGCAGAGCGGGGGCTTGTATGTGGTAACAGAGATGTATACATTTAATTATGTATGTGTGTGTGTTTGACTACTCATGCTGTGTATCTTTGATTACTATGTTTTTGTTCTCCAGACGTTGCTGCTAGAACTTTAATAGTTTCGCCTCTCCTCTTATTTCATCCTACATAAAAACTATTCAAAAACTGTGAGACCTGGCTGAGCCCATTTCCATTTGGAATATAAATGTAAATATAAAGAAAATAGAAATGAGCCCGACCGGATCACCAGATGGAGGTTCCTCTGGCCAACAATACAAATCCCTGGACTGGACCCTGAGGTTAAGAGTTTGACCTTTAATGCAAACATGATCTTTCCAGACCCGAGGAGGATCAGACCTGGACTGACAAACCCATCCTCCAAACCAAGGAGTCGCAGCAGATCTCAGCCATAAAAAAACCCAAGGAAGGAACAGACATCAGTTCCACATTCACATACAAGTGCAAATCTCACAGAATCTCTTTAAACCTGAACCATGTTGCCACGCCGTCGAATGTTGTCCAACTCTGGTTGTTCCACAAGGTTTGAAGGCAAAGTACTTGATCAGCTGGTCGTGCAAAGAGGAACACTGACCTCTGATGACCAGAAATGGTTACAGTGAAGCAGGCTTCACACATGCAGATTCAAATAGACATTTGACTCAAATTCTTAATGATATATTTAAATTGTATCAACTGTTAATCTTGTGGTTTAGATATTCTACATGTGACATCGTAGACTATCTTAATTTCCATTGATGTTAATGGTTATTGGTTTATTTAGCCAAAGTAAGACAATTTAAATAACTGTGTTTCCATAGAGACGAAGCAACTCAAATGTATCGAACATTCTGGTTTGGGCTGGTTTTCTTCCACTCTTTCCTTTCCCTCATAAAATCTGTAGTTCTCCAATGAGCGACTCCATCGAGCTTCACGCCCAACTAGGATCGAACCCTCAGGATCTCCTGTCTTATTTTATCTCACAATTTCCATTTTTTTTGTCGCAATAATTTTGACTTTCTCATCTCGTGGTGACCTTTTCTCTCATGATCTCGACGTTTCATCTCACAATTTCGATTTTTTATCTCATAGTGTCGACTTTTTGTGTAATAATTGTGACTTTTTATGTAATAATTATCACTTTTTATGTAATAATTATGACTTTTTATCTAATAATTTCGACCTTTATTTCATAACCATGAGTGACCATAACCGTGGGGAGTTTTCTTTTTTTCTTTACAGGCGGAAAGGGGCTTCCACACAGACCCTAAATTGGGACACATCCATCGTTAGTCTGACATTAACGTTCCCTCAGCGAACTCTCGAAGTCCCTGTGATGGCATGCTGCACACTGCGCATGTGCGACAGAGGGTCGCGGGAGTGCGGTGGTGAGAGGGATGAGCCGCCAGATGGCAGCATCGCGCTGGGAACCTCATAACACACTGTGGGGCGACTGATCATCTCTCTCACATGACATCCAGAGGTGGGTGGAGAGGCCAACATTGGTCAATTCAAGTAAGAGCACTGTTACTTCAGAAAAATATGACTCAAGTAGAAATAAAAAAGTACTCATCTAAAGAATGACTTAGATTAAGAGTAAAAAAGTACTTGGTGAAAAAACTACTCAAGTAGTGAGTAACTGTCATATCCGGTTTATTTCTCTTAAGTGCATGAATTCAATCAGACAGACAAAACTATTCTAAAAATGTTCAAATTCAGGTAAACCCCTTTAACTAAAATGATAATAAATAAAATCTTTCTATTAAAAAAGAAATGAGCTGATCTTTCGCGACATGTGTTGGCTAAACGTGCTTTGTATGTGCGTTTCTCCTCCTCCTCCTCTTCAGTAGCGCAAACCGTTGTCGCTTCTGCCATTTTTCGTGTCGATTCTTTTCTGTCCGTCAGCTTCGCGCCATAGCTACTCGCCAGGCCGCTGAGAGTTCGCGTGCTCACGTGACCGAACGGCTGCCTCTGATTGGTGAAATACAGTCACGTGGTAGAGCCTTTTGCCAAAGTGTCTCTAGCGTAATAAAGATGCGTAGAATCGCTTGGATAAAAAGAGACGTAACAAGCAGTGGAGTAAACTACTCTTACTCCACTACATTGCAATGAAGTGGAGTAAGAGTAGTGTTTCCTCTTCACAAACATACTCTAGTAAAAGTAAAAAGTATTGTGCATTATTACTAGATTACTACCCACCTCGGATTACATCACAACAACATGAGAAGCAGAGCAGAAGGACACAGCTGTTCCCACTGGAAACAATCATTCCACATGGCAAACTCACACACACGGCCAGTCAATAAAACACTCCGTCGAGAAAGATCTAAAATGTCTAAAATATTCAAACACGACGAAACGATAAAGCTTGTGTGTGTGTGTGTGTGTGTGTGTGTGTGAGCAGCAGCAGCTCGGTGAACTGCTGCTCTCAGTCCAGAATTGCATGCTGCCTCACAACTCCCCTGGAATCTGGGAGGGTTTCTGTGACTTTTCCGTGTCCACTTGCGTCTGTGCTGGAGTTGGGACAGATGTTCTTTGATCCATCTCCTCCAGAATACCTCCACCATGTGGTGGACAAGCATCTGCACTGGAGACTCCAGGTGGTTTGGAGGGTTTTGTTTTCATCAACAGGAAACAGCTGCCTGTCAATGGTTCCAATTAAGAGAATGTGTCAAATGACTGATTAATTACTGACTGAAAAATTAATTGTTTGGGGGGATTTTAACCCTCTAAATGCCAGTTTCTTTATGCAACGCCACAGTATTTTAATTATAACAACTCAAATAATTTCCATAAAATGCAATTCAAGGAGGATTTAATCATTATTAGCCTATTATTAGAGCCTCAGATGGGTCAATATAGCAGCAACGTTGAATTTGAAGCATTCTCATAATTTTCTGCAGCCAAAATGGCTTAAAAATAAAAAGTTGTTTGGACAAAAAACGTCCCTAGGCAAACTCTTAAGGGTTAAAGTAACCAAATCTGCTATTTGAAAAAGAAAAGTTAGTGCTTTAACAGACTTTAAAGCTGCAGTATGTAGTTACAAGAAAATCGTGGACTTCTGCCGTCCACGCGCAGGCTGCTAACCTTGTTACGAGCAGCCGCGTAACCATATAAGCAACACACACCGATTTATATATACATACTGTATATAAATTAATTAATTGATTTATTTATTTTGCTGACGTTGCAGGGAGGGACTGGCCGATCGTGTCCCCGGTGATCGTCTCGGCAGTGGCGTGGTCGGTGAACGTGTCCACGGCGGCGTCAGTGATGCTGGTGCCGATGGCAGCATAGGCAGTTTTCCTCTCTCCGCCATCATTCACAGCCCCTGAGCTCGACCCCCCCTCCCCCCCCCCCGCCCCCCCGCCCGAGCCAGGGTAACCCAGGCGAGCACTGCTGAGTGAGTGTACGCGCGGGAGACTATTTGCGTGTGCAAGTAGGGCTGACAGCAGCAAGTGCGCAAGCGTCAATCAAGTTCCTTGCTCTGATTGGTCGTCTTGATTCGGGTCCTGAGTTCTTGCAAAAAGGCATTAGGACCACCGGGGGTCCCAGAGACACAGGGTGTTTTCACAGTTGACCTGTATCTTTTTATACTGTCAGATGATAATGACAATTTCAGCAAATGGAACCAAAAAACTGCTACATTGCTGCGTGGTGACCTTTGTCTGACACTCAGCCAGTCAATGAGCGACGCCGACAGGTGGCAGCGTTCCAAATCTCACAAAAAAAGATGTAGCGTTCTACACGTTTCCCTCGTTCAAATGAAGGATTTCAGGATTTCCAGAGAGACAATGGAGACAGAGGAGACTTATGGAGGAAGGAATTGTGAACAAGTGGAATTAATTCTGTATCAAACCCAGCGTAGTCTGGTTTATTCTAGCGGGTAAACGCTGAGAGGTCTTTGGTCTCACTTGGTTTAACCTGGTAAAATAAAGGTCAAATAAAATAAAGTAACTGCTGATTTGAACCTCCTGAGACCGAGCCATTCATTTTGTCCACTCGAGAGGACAGGATGGGTAGGAGGGAGAGAAGGGAGGAGGGAGGGAGGAAGAAAAGGATGAAGGATGGAGGGAGGGAGGGAAGAGAGAGAGGGAGGAAGGAGGGAAGGAAGAAGGGAGAGATGAAGGAAGGAGGGAATGAAGGAAGGAACAAAGTGGGGAAAAGAGGGAGGAAGGAAGAAGAGAGAGAGGAAGGGGGAAGGAAGGAAGCGAGAGAGGGAGGAAGGAGGGAAGGAAGAGAGAGGGAGGGAAGGGAGAAGAACAGGGTGGCAGGAAGGGGGCTTAGGAAGGGAGGGAGGGAGGAAGAAAGGAAAGGACACTGGGAGGAAGGAAGGAAGGGAAGAGAGAGAGGGAGGAAGGAGGGAAGGAAGGAAGGGAGGGAAGGGGGATGGAATATTGGGTGAGGAAGGAAGGAGGGAGGGGAAAAAGGGAGATGAAGGAAGGAGGGAATGAGGAAGGAACAAAGGAGGGAAAGAAGGAAGGAATAGAGGGAGGAAGGAAGAAAGGAGAGAGGAAGGAGGGAAGGAAGGATTAGAGGGAGGATGGAAGGAAGGAAGGGAGAGAGGGAGGAAGGAGGAAGGAGGAAGGAGGGAAGGAAGAGAGGGAGGGAAGGGAGAAGACGAGGGAGGCAGGAAGGGGGGTTAGGAAGGAAGGGAGGGAGGAAGAAAGGAAGGGACACGGAGGAAGGACGGAAGTAAAGGAAGAGAGATGGAGGAAGGAAGGAGGGAAGAAGAAAGGAAGGGACGGAAGGAAGGAAGGAAGGAGGCACAATGGAATGAGGGGCAAGGAAGTAAGGAGGGAGGGAAAAAGGGAGAGGAAGGAAGGAAGAGAGGGAGCAAAGTCAGGAGAAGAAGAGGCCAACAGATCCTCCACGACTCAGACAATGTTTTTTAATAGAACATAAACTGGAGATATTACAAATAAATCAGTGGTCACAAGACAGGAATGCATGTAAAAACCAATTCCAATCATCATGCATATTCTCGCACAAATGTACAAAGACGGCGCGTAAACACGGTCAGGGAATTGACGCAGGTTTTCTGGTGTTTCTTACAGAGTTGCGCTCGACTGTTTTGGGCTGAATGGTCCCAAATATGACTGACCGAAAATTCTCAGACAACTTCAGTTGTTTTCTGACGTAACCGAAGCTGGCAGCCACACAGAAGATCCCAAAGCATGCAGGAGGAATGCTGAATGGCGTCGCGATGCAGAGCTGTACATGCAGGATTGTGGAAATGACAATAAAAGCCCTGAAAGTCCTCGGCCCACGTGAAGCGCGCGCGAATCGACCACGACGCTGGTCTGCATCACAGCAACGTCTCAATCTATTTCCTTAAAGTGCTGAGTTTGTGTTTCTGCAGCCGCGACTCGTTACAAATTCAGTAGCATTCATTTGTTGAAGGAGAATTACTGAGCTCAACACATCAAACAACCTTTCAGAGAAGAGTTGCTGCCGTTTCTCACAAAATAAATATGTTGAACAGAGCAGCAAAGGTCAGGAACTCGTGAGCTGCTGCACATAAACAATATTCTGTTGATATTTTCCACACATACACTCACGTACACACTCACACACACACTGACACACACTCACACACTGACACATTCTCTGTCTCGGTAACAGATTGCACATGGTTGAGGGTGGACGTGGTCCCGGGGTTTGGTGAAGGCGAGGCGGCGGCGCCGGTGGCGGCGGCGGCGGCGGCGGCTCAGCCCGGACACTCCCGCAGGTTGACCGGACCGAAGACACCCGACAGCCGGTCGAAGGAGACGATGTCGCCGTTGATCCTCACGTCCTGCAGGCATCCCACGAAGGACGAGGTGACGGGAGGCGCCTGCTGCGCTGAGGCCTCGGCTGCAGGCGGAGGGAGGAAGGATACGAACACACACACGTCTCAGTTTGGAGCTTTTGGACAATTTCAGCTGATGTGTAACAATTTAGAACATTTAATCGTTTCTCTCCTCCCCTCTCCTCCCCATCAGTGTGCTTCATCAGCAGTGAGTTCCGGCCTGGTTTCGTTGTTGCAAAAAGCGTTTTGCTCCTAAAAAACAACATGCGTTCAAAAGAGCAATTCATTTGCATCACCAATTCTTGGCCACAAAAAACTCTGACCTCGCAATCACCCGGCACTTTTTTCTCTCCCTTCGTATCACCAACACTAGCTGTTTCACGGTGTTTGCATGCTTGGAAGAAGACCACTACCACACGCTTCTTCTCTCGCGTGGCAGCGGTCTCCTTCCGCCTCCTTCCTCCAGCTGATGGAAATGTGCGCACAGTGATACGGATGGACGGAAAATAGTGCCGGGTGACTGCAAGGTCTTACTTTTTCACGGCAAAGAATTCATGATGCAAACTCTTGAAAGAATGTTGTTTTTTTTAATTTTTCACAACGCTTTCTCCGTGTGACTCTAGCAACCAGACGGAACTACTTTCTGCAACACCGAAACCGGGCCGGAACTCGGCTCACGGGAAGCAGTGGAGGAAAAGTCACTGCTGATGAACCACACTGATGGTGAGGAGCCCATACAACTTCATGTCAAAAAATCCCAACTATCCCTTTAAGTATGAGTGATGGCGGGGTCACCCAACACTCACCAGGAACCCCCCCCACATACAGGGGGTCTTTGGTCAGAGTGGCAGTGGAGGACGGCGGTCCGATCTTGTAATTATCCACGGTGTCCACGTGCAGCTGCACAACATTTTTCCTCTTGATCACTAGAAGACACGTGGACCACGTCAGTGCACACACACACACACACACACACACACATGCTGGGCAATAACATGCTGTTTGTGTGTGTTTTTACCTGAAACTTTATGAAACATCCCATCACATAAGGAGCTCTTTGGCTTCACTGACACCATGAACTCCCCTTTGCCGTTGTTCACCTGCGCCACCATCTGTGGAGCAAACAAAGCGTGTTAGCAGCAACTGGAGCTCTGAATGGAACAGTCCAGTCGAAGTCAACTCAGCTGGTGAACGCAGCACAAGCGGGGAGTCTTAAACAAATGCATCTTTGCTGGAAAAACAGACAGAAAGCCTCTAAAACCTCTAAAATGTGCCTTAAATTTGCTGCTATGATGAGTAAGTGATGCTTTCCTAACCATGAAGGTAATCAGCTTTAACAAGCTTCTGTCCAATCAAGAGCAATTATTGTGCCACATTCAATTTTATTCTCCTTTTTCCCCGTTTCTTCTCTCTTTCCCGACACTTTCTCAATAGCAAAGCAGCAAACGAAAAGTGATTTTTGAGAAATGAAACTGATAACTTGACTAAAATGCCCAGTGTAACTCACATAGGACTGGATCCCGTCTCCAACTATTCATTTCCCGTCACCTGACTTTCAAAAGCTTCTCTGGCAGAAATCTTTCTGCGGGAAACTTCTCCCATTACCTTTAAGGGCCAGCACTGTCAAATAACTGGGCGACAAATCTCTGAAAGTTAACAACAACTGTTTTTATTCAAGTATTATTCTCAATAATGGTTGATGCCGTTGCCTGCATCTCACTCTTTGTCTCTCATCCTCTCTTTTTCTTCTCTCTCTCTCTATCTCTCCTTCCCTCCCCTCCCTCTCTCTCGCTCGCTAACCTCCCCAGTCACAGCAGATAGCTCCTCCCACCCTGAGTTCAGAGGCTGCGCCGGACTTTTTTGCTGTCATTTTGACTGACAGGGTCATAAAAATCCTGTCATGATCTATTTTTAACCGTCACTTTAATTTATAAAATGCTAATAATGAGATATGCCTCCCGACCTCCTCGCTCCCGCTCGCTCGCTCTGTAGTTTCCGAGGGCCCAACAAGGTCATGCATCAAGAGAGACAATAGCTAACTAATGTGCTCACTCGCCACCAAGTGGTCAGGAGTGAGAATTGCAATCTGTCAAAATGACGGATGGCCTTCTGATTTTTCCGTCAGGTGACGGAAAATATTCTTTAATGCCACCCCTGCCTGAGTTGTGGATCTGCTCGAGGTTTTCCTCCTAAAAGGAGGAAGGCAAAGGGAGGAGGAGTTTTTCCTGGCCCTTTGTTCCCCCATGCTTGCTCTTGGTGGGATGTTTTGGGTCGTGTAACATAAGCGCCCCGGGTGTTTGTGTTACAGCACTTTGTGCTTGTGTGTGTGTGTGTGTGTACATGTACATCCATTTAAAGCACTTTGTAAGCATGTTTTGAAAAATAAATGGTGTTATTATCATTACAATTATCATCATTATTACAGTATTATTTCCAAAGTGTCCTGAGCCACAGAGCGGCATGACGTCACCTCTCCTCTCAGCATGAAGACGCTGAGATAGTGTCCCGCCGCCCGGTCGCCAACGTGCAGCAGCAGTCCAGTCTGAGTCCGCGGGCGCACGTTAAACAGCAGCTCGAAGCTCGAACCCACGACAAAAGACTCGTCTGAAACAAGAGGAGTTTGCTGCCGTCAGCGTCACAGCTCAGGACTCAGACACCAGAGGAGACTTCCTGGGAGGAACTGAGGTGGAACGAAGCTTTCGATCTATTCAAATGATCATTATCATTACGGAGAAGGTGGAGGCAGTATCCATAGTTAGGTGTCAGCAGAGAGAGGGCGTTCATTAAAGGGATAGTTCAGATTTTTTGACATGAAGTTGTATTCTTTGTGACAAATCACCCAGTGATTCGTATCACCATCAGCTGAAGGAGGCGGAAGGAGACACAAGAGAAGACACGTCGCAGCGGTCTCCTTCCGAGGGCGTAAACGCCATCAAACAGCTGATGAAGGTGCGCGCAGTGATGGGAACGAAGTGAAAATAGTGCTGGGTGATTGTGAGGTCTGACTTTTTTGTTGCAAAAAATTTGTGATACAAATGTATGACTCTTTTGAACCGGGTTGTTTTTTGGAGCAAAGCGCTTCATCCGTGTGACTCCAGCAACTAGATGGAACTTCTTTCTGCAACACTGAAACCGGGCCGGACCTCGGCTCACGGGACGCAGTGGAGGGAAAGTCACTGCTGATGAACCACACTGATGGTGAGGAGCTCATACAACTTCAGGCCAAAAATCTGAACTATCCCTTTAAGATCTGACAAAGTGGAAATGTCTCACTGATGACGACGTGAGCTCCGTTCCCTGAGAAGTAGGCGCCTCTCTGCGTCTGGCCCTCGAAGCACGGCCCCGCCCCCCGATTCCTGCTCGGAGTCAGCATCAGAGCGCCGTTCATTTTGAAGTTGCGGATGCAACCAGAGACACTCTGCTTTGGCAGAGCCTTCGACTGGAAGATCAATGAAAATCAATGATTAAAACAAAAACAAAAAGCGAGTGTTTGTGCGTGAGCAGCTCCTCCAACCTTCAACTCTTTGTGGAGGAATTCCGGGGCGCTGCCAAGATAGACCGGTGACAGGAAATGCTTCATGGACGCCAACTCAGCGTTCGTCAGCTGACCATCCTGAGCTCTGATCCCGTCCACCACCAGTCTGAACTTCTTCTTCTCCAAACTGAAGATGACCTGAAGAACGCACACACACACACACACACACCAGTTGACTAACTGACCTCGATATGGACTGAAGGACTTAAAGCTGCCGTGTCCCATGACTCATGATGGTTACCTTCATGCTGATGCTGTAAAGCAACCAAAAAAACAACAAAAAAACTCCCAAGTGGCTGCAGGTGACAAAGAATTCCATCAATCACGTGGTTCGGGGGCTGAGTGGCCCTCCGCTAAATCCTTGATAGAACCTGACGGTTCTGTGCACACTTCAGAGTTGGTATCTATTGGTATCTATATTGTCAGCATGGTTTGAAAGGGGATAAAACAATTCAAAATTGTATATGTATTCGCGGCGTCTTTGTGAGCGCGATAACCTTTCCTCTAAGTATAACCTCCCTCCTACTCACTTGTATCACTATTTTCAAATTCGTGATTTTGTCTCCAAATGTTTCCCTCATTTCCCCTCCGTACCTCCACGACAACCTTGGACAATTTGCTGTCACACAGTCCTGACCAGAGGTTTGATTTACAGCTGCATTTTGTCTTTAACCCTTCAAAGACAAACCCCTACTTCCTGGGGATGTTTTTTGTCCAGATGTTTTTTGACCCTTTAGAGGTTCAAAATCCCTAAAAAAACCCAACATTTTGATATTTGATATGTATCTTTCAGGCTGAAGCTGATTAACAAGACGGACTACTTTAAAGTTGGAAAAAATATTAATATATGATATTTTTACAGCAGTCTTTTGGAAGGAGACACTTTTTGTCCCCAGGAACTAATGAGAGAGTTTGCTAAAAAAATCCGTCACTGCAGAAACAATAAGAATGCCTCAAATTCAATGTTGCTGCTAATCATTGACCATCTAAGGCTCTAATAATGATAATAATAATCCTTAAATCCTCCTTGAATTGCATTTTGTGGAAATGATTTGAGTTTTTGGATTTTTTTTTAAATTAAAATACTGTGGAGTTGCATTATCAAACTGGCATTTAGAGGGT
>CAESWR010000662.1:298527-319565 GCA_903171835.1 Mullus surmuletus | reverse complement strand
AGCCAGATGTGGCTCTTTTGGTGGCTGTATCCGGCTCGCAGATAAGTCTTAGCTGACATTTCTTAACATGATAAATAATGAATAATTACGCTGAAATTTAAAGTAAAACATTACAGAAATCACAGTGTTAAAAATAACGTTCAAAATATAAATTATTGTCAAGCATTTTAATCCATCCATCCATTTTCTACCGCTGCTGTTCAGGGTTGCAGGTGGCTGGAGCCAATCACAGTTCACCTTTGGGGTACAGGAGGGTCAGACACCAAAACCTTTTTATTGGATAATGCAGTAGCCTACAGGAGTCGTGAGGTCGATAACTAAACTTCAAAAAAGTGAGCTAGCTATTTTATGCAGAGCAAACCCTTTTGATGAAGAAGACGGCGAAAAGAAAAAAAGATGAAGAATATCGGACATTTCAGCACTTATTATACTCTAAAATTGTTGATCTTACTTAAAAAAAATACATGCATTTAGTTGTATTCAGCGTTAAAAAATATTATATTGGTCTCACAGAAATGTATTTTAAAATATTTGGCTTTCATGGCTCTCTCAGCCAAAAAGGTTCCCGACCCCTGCTTTAGAGGTTCAAAATCCCTAAAAAAACCCAACAATTTGATATTTGATATGTATCTTTCAGGCTGAAGCTGATTAACAAGACGGACTACTTTAAAGTTGGAAAAAATATTAATATATGATATTTTTACAGCAGTCTTTTGGAAGGAGACACTTTTTGTCCCCAGGAACTAATGAGAGAGTTTGCTAAATAAATCCGTCACTGCAGAAAAAATAAGAATGCCTCAAATTCAATGTTGCTGCTAATCATTGACCATCTGAGGCTCTAATAATGATAATAATAATCCTTAAATCCTCCTTGATTTGCATTTTGTGGAAATGATTTGAGTTTTTGTATTTTTTTTTTAATTAAAATACTGTGGAGTTGCATTAACAAACTGGCATTTAGAGAGTTAAAATCCCCCAAAATAATAAACATTAGATATACCGGTATATATTTCAGGCTGAAGTCGATTAAAAAGATTGAATCCTTTAAAGTGGAAAGAGTTAATATATGTTATTTTTACACAATTTTTAGGGAGGGTATGTTTTTTTCTTCCTGAAGGACAATTGTGAACGTTTTTTTAAGGAACTCTTCTAAGCAGTTATTCTGGTACCAAAATCAAGGCTGCGTGGGAAAAGGAACTGGGAATGGAGTGAAGTGAAAAGCTCTGGCAGCATCGCTTCAGACAGGATGCGGTGGTCGACCACCTGTTGTGCTCGTCTGGAACTTCTTCAATCAAAGGTCCCTGTTTTTCTACAAATGACAACCATTTATCTCGTATTGTACAAGCTGAATGTGTGCCTGTTTCTGTGTCTCATAAATCTTGAAAATGCAATATCACGTGTTGGTCATATTATGCTGCGTTAAGGTGTGTGTGTGTGTGTGTGTGTGTGTGTGTGTGTGTGTGTGTGTGTGTGTGTGGGAGGGAGGGGTTTCTATATTTTTCTTTTGCTTGGGTTGTTTTACTTTTATATACATGTGTATGTGCAGGTGTATTTAAGTGTTTGCATATATCTGTGCGTATATATGTGCATTCATGCCTGCATACTTATGTGTATACATTGGATTTCTCATGACTTCATTACATTCCTCAATAAAAATGTTTTTCTCTAAAAACATCTCTCTCTACCACGGGCAGCATTCACGTCATTTAGAATGCAGGATTTAGAAGGATGGTGGAGTGAGGCGAGGAGGCAGAGAACGTTGTGTCAGTTTGTCGTCGTGTTGTTAGATTCATTGTGAATGCAGTGAATGAAATGCGCTCGAGTCGTTTCATTGGCTTGGAGACGCAGCAGGGGAGGGAGACGGGAGGAGACGGAACCACGTAATTGGCTGCATTCTTCGCCTGCCTGCAGCTGCTGGAGAAAGTGGATTTTTTTGGTTCCTTTTGCCTTTAGAATCACATGGGCGACATTTTTGGGCCATTCAAGGTGAAGAAAACCACAATGACACCACCTTTGATATATTTAAGTTATTTTTCTCTCTATTCCTTTTTCTATATTCAAAATGCCCCAAAATATAGAGCAGAGTAGGACTGACCGAGTGCCACTTTCCATCGTTGTACTTCTCTCGGTTGAAGATCTCGTTGTGCTTCCCCACAGACAGTCTGATTCGGCCCTTTGACATGTACAAGGTGAGGTGAGAGTGCCCCCCCTTGGTGGCAGCGAAGAACAGCAGGCCCTCTGCAGAGCGAGTCCTGATGTCCAGAGAGAAGTGGGGCCTGTGGAGGGCAGAGGTCTTCAGTGTGTGTGTGTGTGTATGTATGTGTGTGTGTGTGTGTGTGTGTGTGTGTGTGTGTGTGTGTCGCTCACCTGGGCTGCAGCACCTGCAGGGGGACGCTGTAGCTGAGGCTGCTGACGGGCCCCCCCGTGTGGTAGGCCTGCTTGACCACGGCCGGCTGCACGCACAGCAACGCACTCTCGTTCAGCAGCGGCTTCACGGCATCCTGAGACAGAAGCACAGAGACACTCAGCACCATCCGGCCTCAACATCCCTCAGCCGCTCTGTCCACAACGCAGTGAGTCAGTCCCAGCCTTCCTCGCACAATCTGCCGCTCGTCCGGCCTCCTCAGAGTCAAACAGCTGATTTCATCACAGGCCTCACACACTGATGAGCAGAGGCTGCTGCAACAGTTAGCTGAATATAATAATAAAGGGTAATAATAATGATAGATGCAATCATTTATATGTATATCTGTGACATCTGAGTTTGAAGTTGAATTCCTGAGGCTGATTTTTATTTGCATCAAAATCGGACTTTTAATTTCTTCTTTTTAATTTCCAGCGTGCATTTTCATTGATGATCATGATGTTTTTGGTGTTTTCAATGATAAAATAAATAAAATTGGACGTCTCACAATATTCTGTTATTTTTAATTCATTCTAAAGAATTCCACATCAAAACATTCAGTGTAAAGAAAAATTCAGCATAAAAAAAAATTAACAAAAAAATTCAGTGTGAAAACTGACTGAGACAACCAGGGATTGTCACATGACCACTGGAGCACAATTTGATTGGCTGGACGTTGGACAATTGAGACAGCTTCTCCCTGGTTACCCGGATGTTGTCTCTTTTTACACATATTATTTTTACGCTGAATTTTTTCAACATCAAATTTCTTATACTTCCATCGAGTCACATAGCAGCTTTCCAAAAGCTTCACTGAATGTCGTGCGGCTCCGCCCCGAGTCGTGCCCTTACAAGAGGCTTTTACTGATGAGAGTTTAACAACCGCAGGCCGGCTGTTTACAAAGGGTGCGCCTGATTTCAACACCTGTGCACGGGCCACAAAATTCCTGTGTGTGTGTGTATGTGTGTGTGGGGGGGGGNNNNGGGGGCATTGTGTTTCAGCTTGGCACACACTCAGTTATAGCAGCAGAGTGTAAAGCTGATTGATTTGGGAGAAAGAAACATGAGATATGAACGAACAATGATGTTTGAATCTCATGAACGTGTCCAGACGGATGAGGGAGAAGCGTCGGAGGCTCATTTATGGATATTTGAAGGAACCCCCTGAAAGATTTCTGTGTTTTGTGGTTATATTCTCCACAACTGTAATATATGCTGTAACATTGGTGCCGTCTGTGAAATTGTGCTGCTGCTCAGATGTCATTATTGAGGCTCTCGATTGTGGTCAGAGGGCATCAAAGAGTGAAGTTTAGAGGCCGTTAATGAATGTGAGCATGCAAACTATACTGAATGCTCCTGATATTACTACTACAGCTACCACTACTACTAATGATATTCATATATTATCATATATAAACATTATATGTTGCCATGTCGGTTATTTGTGTGTACAACAGTTTTTATTCCACTGTCTGAATTAACTTTTCATCTAAAATGACATGGCACGGCTTCCTGCGATAATGAGGTTTATTTGCAGAAAATGATCATCAGACTGAGCATGAAGGATCATTGCTTTCATGCAATAATGAAACGTGAGTGTGTGTGTGTGTGTGTGTGTGTGTGTGTGTGTGTGTGTGTGTGTGTGTGTGTGTGTGTGTGTGAGTTAGAGACGAGACGCGTGTGAAGGACAGTTAGAGTGGATTTACACAGAAGAAAGAGATGAGACATGAGCTGATTTTCTTGTTATTTGTTATTTAAATATTTGAGACAATCATACATTTAAGTGCTTGTGTGATTATTGGTGTGTTCATGCAACTTATTATTTATTGAGTTACACTGCAAAAGATTGTGCAAAAGCAGGAGAACATTATGGTGGGAGCTGCCAGATTTTTGGTGTCATTAAAAGACTCTCGTCAACATCTGCAGGTCTTAAGGCTCCTCCTTCTTCATCTCTGGAAATGAGGCGGCAAGATGACAGGCAACACACACATTTAGTCAGAACATTTACACACATTCACAGCAAACATGAAATCCAACCAATCAACTGGCTGCTTTGAAAAGAAGCTGACATGTTAAAGAGGTTGTGAGTCTGATAAAAGATTCTATCAATCAGCACACGTGACAAAGCCTCACCTTGTTGGAGATGCGGTCGAGCATCTGTTGTGCCGGGCTGGCGGCGGTGCAAACATCCAGCAGGACGTCTCCGGACGAGCTGTAGTAGCTGAAGTCCTCGGCCCTGTACAGGTTATCAGGCCTGACAGAAAAATCACAGGTTTAAACATGCAAAAAAAGACCCAGAGGGGAACATTTCAGCCGGTTGCTGGTGTGAGCGGGCGGCTCACCGTCTGGTGTAGAGGTTGCCGACGCAGCCGTTGAACCGGTCTCGTCCCAAGAACACGAGGTTGTTGGTGTTGGGGACGTTGGTGCTGCCGCTCAGCGCCTGACCGCTGTCTTCATCATCGACGAGCAGCTGGACGCTACGGGGGAAAATCACAACATGAGCTTTGTTCCTCCGAAGGAAAAACCTCCAAACAAGCAAACAGGGCAACGTGTGTGTGTGTGATCACGTTTTCCTCGACCTGAAGGGTGTTTTACATCTTGCATGAGCTCACACACCCCATCTGGACGCTGTTTAAAATCATTCTTTCCTTAAATCGACCTTTTCTTTTTCCCATAAATTCCCACGGAGGACACGAAGCGTTTGCTGCCTACCTGCTTCCTCGGCGGGTCACGGTCAGATAATGCCACTGGCCGTCGTGGTACTGCTTGTTGGACTTCCACATCTTGCTGTTGAGGGAGAGAACCACGTGGCCGTTTTCCAGCGCCAGACTGATGGCGTTCGCCTGCAGAATGAAACAGGACATCATTTAAATCATGATTTTTTTATTTCATTTATCTTATTTTGCCTTCATTTCTTATTGTGCATGTTGTGTTTCTCTGCCCTTGTAAAGCTCACTGAGTTGCCATGACAACATTTCTAAGTCACCTACTACGATTACATGTAGTCAATATTGGGGTTAAGGTACATATTCCGGTTACTGAAACATTGGGAATAATCTGTTTACACGGTAAGTAATCAATTGGGAAATCCTGATCAAACCAGCGACACACAGAGCTGGTTCTGTCCCAGAATGGAGCCAGAGCTGTGCTGGACTCCAAAGACCAAGATTCCTTGCCAATAGAACATGCGCAGAACACTAATTCAACCTACTTTTGATGGGGTGATCCTGATAGGAGGAGACATGATCAGATATTCACCTCAGAAAAGGAGGAACCCAGGGGGGATATTTGGGTTTTTAAAAACTGGAATATGAGCATATTCTGCTTATTCAAATGGGTTATTGGTGTTTACATTGGTGTTTACTGGGTTACTGATAATATTCCGGTTAGAAAAGGCTTCTTGACTGCATGGAAACATATCCACTGTGAGCTCTGGGGACTGACCAGCTGTTTGTTCTGCAGGATGAGACCCTGGTTCTCTGTGCTCTTGAAGCCCAGGGAGAGTGTGACGTCGTTGTCCAGGGTGAAGCCTCGCAGCTCGCTGGACAGCGAGCTGCCCGGGCTGAACTCTGCTTTGCGGGACACCTGAAGGCGGGAACACAACAGTTAAACAGGGTTTGACCTCACAGGGTCAGGCGCGGATCAGGCGCGGGTCAGGCCGGCGTCGTACCAGCGACTCTCTGGGGCAGCCTTTGCTGATGCCCATCTGCTCGTCCACAGTTTTGAAGCGCTGGTTCAGCTTCAGACTCTTCAGGCAGCCTTTGAGCGGCTGCATGGTGATGTTGTTTCTGTGAGGGAGAATCACTGACGTCACAAAGAGCTCCCAAACAAAGAAGCGGCAGACATCAAAAGAAAAGGCCAAACCTCTCCCTCAGCTCCTCCGGCACGCCGCCGATGTAGTACTCTGTAAACTGGTTGTGGCTGGTCTGGGCAGAGGCCTTTGCTGCTTCTTTATTGCCGACGCGGACTATAAATTCCTTGTTTTTAATGATGATGAGAATTTCTGCCCAGTCGTTGGTCTGAAGGAAAAAAAGACGCGTTTAATTTCACCACCAAAACAGCCGCCGACCCGCAAAAAACTAGGAATTAAATGGAGCTTCTTACCGGGAACACCTTCAGATTATTTGTCGCTGGCTCTTGCAGCAGGTTGCTGTGCAGCACAATCACGCCCTTCTCGATTGTGACAGTGAAGTAAGAAGTCTGTTGGGATCAAAAAACAACGGTCAGATTCTTTCAAAGATTCACCTTTAATGATGTGGAAATGTAGATTGAGGAGGAATAAGTCACCTCGGTGCCGATGTACAAGAGCAGTCCGTTCTCCGAGCGCGTGGAGATGGACATGCCGATGAGGAGGACGTTGACTTGTTTGTCTATGATCACTTTGCCGTATCCGGTGCCTTCGTAGTAGTCAGAGTCCATGGGAGGGACGTACCTGCACAGGTGGAATATTGGTTTATGGTTTTTGCTTGAAAATTCAATGCTGAACACAACCGATCTACCAAACATGGTAGAACAATGGAATGCTTCTTGGTTTCATTATATATTTTATTATATCATTTTTATTTATCTATCTATCTTTTTTTTTTCCTTACGACACTGATGTTGGGTGGGAAGTGGAGTCTGTGTGTGTTTGGTATATAATGTATCACAGAATATGCTGTATGATTGATGTCTTGAGAAATTAAAAAGTGCAAAAAAATACCAAACGATGGTAGATATCATCAAAGGAGCGGCTGGATGCAAAGATTTATCCATCTGAAGCCAGCGTGATAAAATCATAATGTGGCGACGATGGAATGATGCAGATTCCGCTGCATGTTAACATGTGGCCGCGGCACACGGGAGGCACGCAGACATGTTTCCACCTGTAGTGGTGGTGGTGGTGGTGGGGGGGGGGGGGTTGGGACCGACCTCTTGCACGGAGTCAGCTGGTTGATATTCTCCGCATTGTGGAAATTATAGAGGCTGACGACTTTGTCATTGAAGGAGGAGAACTCAATGCAGCCATTGTACATCTGGTAGTTGAGGGAGGCCGGAGGCTGAGGGGGAGAAGAAGAGCGGAGAGGGTTAAAAATGGGTCCGGCTGCCGGTTGGCCGTGATCTGTCGTCAAAGCTGTCTGGGAAAAACGTCTCACGGTGAAGTTTGCGGGGTAGCCTCCCACGTAGAACACCACGTCCTCGGGACGGAGGTCCAGCAGGTTTTTGGAGTTATCTCCTTGGTTCTTGCCGTGGATGGGCGCGGCGGGCGAGGGCGAGGTGATGTCCTTGGTCAGGGTCAGCTGGGCGTCTTGGTAGATCCTGAATGGGAAGCAGGTGGGGAGTCACGCGGCTGCCTGAGTTTTTGATGTGCTGTGTGGAGCTCTGGGTTTTACCTGCGCAGGTCCACTCGGTCAAACTTGGATGGTTCGGACGGGGACCGCGTGATGTCGCCGGTCTTCATCTCGTACTCGACGCCGTTGAGCTTGTAAACGCCGTACAGCACGTTGCTCCTCAGCACCAAGCCGATGTAGTTCTTAGTGGACTGCAGGAGACAAAGTGTCACAACGGTTAGACGTCCACATGGAGACCTTCTGACGGGACGCTGCCCCGGCACTCGCTTACATCTCTGTTGCCGAGGTAGAGGACAAACATGTCCGCATTGTCCACCGTGGCCTGTCTCCGGCGCCGCAGGTCCCCTCGGCCCGTCATGGGTTTCTCCTCGGGTCTCTGCAGGGACAGAGACAGGGCTGTGTAGGCCTTCAGATCGTCCAGGTTGGTGGGCGGGCGCAGCTCCACGTGGCTGTCGCCGCTGAACTTCATCGGGATCGTGATCTGGAGAGAGGAGACCAGCGTGAGTAGGGAGGAACATGAAGCTCAGGGTGTGTGAAGGTGGAGGTGTGGGGAGAGCGGGGGGCTCACCCGGTTGGCGGCATCCCGAGCCTGCTCAATCAGCTCCTTGATCTTCTTGATGTTTTCCGTTATGTTGCTCGCGGGTGAAAACTGTGAGGTCAGGTTCTCCACCTCGGAGATCTTATCATTCAGAGACGGGATGGTGTCCAGCAAGTCCTTCACTGAAAAAGTAGAAGATGTTAAACCACGAGAGTCTAAAAAAAAAAAAGACCACATGCTGAAGATCAAACTCAAAATCCCTCAGTAGACTCCAGTTGGTCCAGAATGCAGCTGGCAGGCTGCTAACTGGATCAAGGAGAAGGGAGAACATCACTCCCATCTCAGCCTCCCTCCACTGGCTGCCAGTCAGCTTCAGAATAGACTTTGAAATTCTATTGACAACCTTCAAGGCACTTTGTGGTTTTGCCCCAAATTACATTTTAGAGTTATTAACCCCATATGGGGCTGCTGGCAGCCTGAGCTCCTCTAGCAGGAACCTGCTGGCCGTCCTCAAATCAAGGTTGAGGACCCGGGGTGACGCTGCCTTCGCCGTCCGAGCTCCTCGTCTGTGGAATCATCTGGCTGAGGAGCTCAGACTGGAGAACTCACTGTCGTCCTTTCAAACCCAGCTAAAAACCCACCTCTATCGTCAGGCCTTTGCCTCTGCTAATCTGAGCGCTCTAAGCAGATGGCTCCGCCCACCCTGACTTATGGTTCTGCCCAAGGTTTCTTCCTCAAAAGGAGTTTTTCTTTGCCCCAGTTGCTCCAGTGGGAAACGTTGGGTCCCTGATTTGTAAGTGCCTCTCTTGTGTGTGTTCTGGCACTACGTTTCTATGTTTGTATGTGTCCATGTAAAGCTGTAAGCTGTAACCCTGTTTTGATAAGTGCTCTACAAATAAATCTTATTATTATCATTATTAAATAAGATAAAAGACATCGTCCGAGTCTCACCTGATTGGTCCACGCCATCCAGCACATTGGCGAGGTTGGGGTCGACGGGGGAGACGCTGATCTTCTTGATCTCTTCCTTGATGGCGTCCAGCTGGTCCATGGTGCTCCTCGCCGTGTCGTTGGCCGCCTCTGCCTTGGCCTTGGCCTCGTTGATCATGCTGTCGATGTCGTCTGATGTTGAGGAGAACAAAGTTGTTAGAGAGAACTTTTCCTCCAGACCGCAGAGACTCACTGAGACAAGCGGCGCAGCTACCTCGTTGGATGTTTTTTAACTGGTTTTGTGCATCAAGAAGGTCCTTCTCCAGAGCTTTCTTCTTGTCGTCGGCATTGTTCAGCCGCTCCTTCACCTCGATCAGGTTCTTGGCAGCATCTGTCAGGAACATGCAAAGCGGTTGAGTAACGGTTTTGGTGATTCAGTTTGAAAGAAACATATCAAGAAAACCAATGATCACCTTCCAGGTCTTTCTCTGCGTCCTGGGCGTTCTGCAGCAGGTCCTCCCCCGTCGATTTCAGATCTTTTGCTCTTTCCGTGAGTTTCTGATTCTTTACATTCTAGAAGAAAAAACAAGAACATTCATCCACATGCCGGACAGAGCTGCAGTTCCTCGGCCGTCACCTTCAAGTGTGTCTTACCTTCAAGGCTTTGTCTGCTGCATCTTTGGCCTCCTTTGCTGCCGCATCAGCAGCATTAATTGCGTCCGTGATGTTCTTGTAGGCGTCAATAGCATCTTTGGCGTCACGCACTTCGGCTAGACCACTCGCGTTCTTCACGTCGCTGTCAAAAAGTATAGCAATGGCTACGTTTACATGCAGTCAATAAATCTTTTCTAACCAGAGTATTAGCAACAACCCGGTTGTGTGCGGCCATGTAAACACCAATAACCCATTTGAATAAGAGGAATATGCTCATATTCTGGTTTTAAAACCCCTCATCTTCCCCCTGGTTCCTCCTTCTCTAAGGTGAATATGTGGTGATGTCTCCTCCTATCAGGATCTCCACATCAAAAGGATGATTAATTAGTGTTGTGTTCATGTTCTATCAGCAAGGAATCTTGGTCTTTGGAGTCCAGGAACTCCTTGTAAACATGGCCAAAGGCGAGAGCAACACCACGCCACACTTTTGGAGTGAGGAGGAAACCAATCACTTCATCAGTGTGATGAAAGACACAAACATCCTGGCATTTGGAGACGCTAGAAAGTAGATCCACAAAAAGAGAAGCATAAAGTCCAGACCTTCTCCGTGCGTGGTTGCTTTGATCGGGATATCACCATTGATTACAATGATGACCATAGATACAGGAATAATGATGTTTGCTCACGCATGGAAACGAGTTATTCCCAATGTTTCAGTAAGCGAAATTTGGACCTTTATCCCAATATTGACTGACTGGAAACGTAGCCAATGAGATGTGGAGAAAAAACTAAAATGTATTTATACAAAAAGGCAATCTTTCCAAAATAAAAACCTACTCCAAGAGCTGTTGGGTGATCTTGTTGAGGTTCTTGGCGTGCTCCTCTGCCGCCACGACGATGTCCTCTTTGGCCGCTGCCTTGGCAATCTCATTCACCTTCTTGGTCAAGTCAGTCTTGGCACCATCCAGCTGTGCGGCCAGCTGCTCGTACTCCTACAGGAAGTGAGAGACAGGGGGGGGGGGGGGGGTTACCTGAGATGCCTGGAAATACCTTTCGCTTCACCTCAGAGCACATCACGCACACCATCTGATCGTTATCTCAGCAGACGAGTTCAGACCTGAGCATCAAATGAGAGCTCCGAGTGCTTCGCCTCGTCAGAGAAGCACTAAATCAAAACATCTGGGAAGAAGCTTTGCACCGAGAAGATCTGAGCACAAAAAGATCCGGGCCGAGGGTCGTCAAGCCTACCGTTTTGCTGTCGATGAGCATTTTCACCAGGTCCTCGGTTTTCTGGAGCTCGCCCTCGGCCATGGCCACCTGAGCCTCCACCGTGTCGCGCTCCTTCTTCAGCTCCTCGATGCGTTTCTGCAGGAAGAACAAAGGTCTGATCAGCTGTTCACCTCACTGCCATCGGGAGCCCACATGTTCCTCATAACTGGTGTCCTTACCAGTGGTAGACAAAGTACTCAACTTCAGTACTTGATACTGGTGGTCAAATCTTACTCAACTACAAGTCAAAGTTGCTCTGTCAAAATTTTAGTGTTGAAATAATAGAGAACTTACTTTTAGTTTAAGTATTCAAAAGTACATGCATTAGAAAATACTATAAAAGTACAAGTACAAAGCAAATTTTCTAATATCATTACACTGCTGTATTGTTTTTCAGTTCTTTTACAGAACCATGTCACTCTCTGAAACCACCTAATGATGCACTGACTTACATGTAAAACCACTCTGCTACAAAAAGTCTATAGAAACACCTGCAAAAACGTAATCATAAAAATAAAATCAAAAACAATAAGGACAGTGATTCTCATTAAAACTTTCTATTCAAACAACAAAGGAACGAGTAAGTATGCCACTGTCCACCACTGGTCCTCACCAGTAGATCCTCCATGGTCTGAGCGTTGAGTCCGTTCTGGGTGTTGGCTTTCTTCACCAAGTCGCTCGCCTCCTTCAGCGCCTTGTCCAGGTCCTTCAGCTTGGCCTCGTAGGCATCCAGGAGCTCCTGCAGCTTCTCGGCCGCCGCCTGGTTCTGGTCGCACTGCTCACTCACATTGGCCTTGATGTAATCCAGCACTGTGGTGGCAGAGATCTCGTTAACCTCACGTCAGGAGACCAGAAACGCTCGTTTGCCACATCTGAAGTACGAAAGAGCTTCATACGTTTCTCGGCCTCCTCCCTCTCCTTCTCAGCAGCCGTCTTCTGCGGTCTGAAGTCCTTGTTCTGCATCTCCTTCACCATGCGCTCAGCATCTTCTAGCATTTTGGACAGGTTTTCATTGGGCAGCACGTCGCCGCTGGTCCCCGCCTCCTTCAGCTGGTCGAGCAGAGCTGCATGTCACACACACACACACACACACACACACACAGACAAAGGGTTTAACTGAGTGAAGAGGTCCAACGTGTTGCAGAGCGGGGAGCAGGACGGGTTCACCTTTACCTTGGATTTTCTTCAGCATGTTTTGAATATCTTTGTCCAGACCTTTCGCCCTCTTGTGGGTTTTTTCAACGGCTGCCACTGCTTTGTCGGCCTCAGCAGCCCTCTTATCCGCCTAAAGACACACACACACACACACACATTTTACATCTGCGTGCTGTAACCATAGTCACCAAGTACAAATACTTCGTTACCCTCGTTAAGTACAAATTATGGGTATCTATACTTTATTGGAGAAGTTATTTGTCAGATGACTTTTTACTTCTACTCCTCACATTTTCACACAATTATCTGTGCTTTCTACTCTTTACACTTTCGTTACTCCAATTTCATTTAGTCCTGATTTAATTCTGGCTTGACATAGTAAAAAAAAAAACACACACACAAAAAAAAAAAACCTTTCCAGATAAATCGTGTGATAAATTTGGGGAGGTGGGCTCGTGCACTATAGGCCTAATCTTTTCTCCTTCATGGCATTTTCTCCTCCTTACATTACTTTGACTTTTATACTTGAAGTAGTTTTGAAGTAGTTTTGAAACCAGTACTTTTAGGCTTTTACTTGAGTAAAAAAGCTTGAGTTGATACTTTAACTTCTACAGAAGTCTTTATAAACCCTAGTATCTACACTTTCTACCCGAGCCATGACTGTGAAGTGTGGCCTCTGTGGCCTCCGCGCGGCGCCGGCCTGCGACCTACCTTGTCTTTCAGGGAGCTGATGTCGTCGTTGAGCGATCCCATGTCGTCCTCCAGCTGGTCGACTCGGGACTTTTCGGCGTTGACGGAGGAGCTGTATTTGTTCACGAGTCTCTGCAAAGCAAAACACGAGAGCAATTTGAAGCAGAGTGTGTAAAGTCAACCCCGGTCACCCCCGCAGGTGCCGCGCTGAAACGTGAAACGGGGATCAGGCCGCGTTCCGTGAAGGCAGGCAGGCTGCAAATGAAGTGGATGCGTCACTGAGGATGATGGGGGAATGAGAAAACAAGTGGGCACTGCAAACACTGGCTTCCACTGGCAAAGTCTCTAAATCCACACAGGCTGTGGGAGAAAAATCACTGGAATTGCTTATCAGCGGGGATTTGGAGTGTTTGCATAAGCACACCCATCCTGCCACACTGTGTGTGTGTGTGTGTGTGTGTGTGTGTGTGTGTGTGCGTGTTTGTGCGTGTGTGTGTGTGTGTGTGCGTGTTTGTGAATAAAGCCTGAACGGAACACCACTGAAAGGACTGAAAAGTGCGCCTGAGTTTGTTTTCAGCTGCCCGCTCACCTTGGTGTCGGCCACCGCCTTCTCCAGCTTGTCCAGCCGCTCCTGGGAGGAGGCGCTGGCGCTGGCGTTGTCCAGTTGAGTTTTGATCCTCCCCAGCTCGTCGTCCAGCTTCTCCAGGTCGTTCAGCAATGTTTGGGCGCAGTTGTCGCACTCTGGGGAAACAAACGTGGTTTGCGGTTGGTGTGCTGCTCCAAAGCTGCAGGATCAGACCTGGGTTCTTAGCTGCTCATTTACCTTGGCAGTGCTCCTCTGTGTTTGTGTCTCCGGGCTCCAGCGTGTTCTTACACACTGCAGAGAGAGATTCATTAATATGTTAATATGTACGTGTGGGGGGGAAAATAACTGAAACTTAACCTTCCTTGTGAAAAAGTTCACAATTGTCCCTCAGCATGAAAAATGTCCCCTCCCTAAAAACTGCTGTCATAATAATATTTTGTTTTTTTGTTTTTTTTGTATTTTAGTATTTTTATAAAAAAAATAACTGAAATCATTTCTATGAAATGCAATTCAAGGAGGATGTAGCCATTATTTAAATTAGAGCCTCAGATGGGTCAGTAATTAGCAGCAACATTGAATTTATGGAGCTCTTATTTTTTCTGCTGTCAAAATGGCTTATAAATAAAATGTTTTCTGGACAAAAACGTCCCCAGGAACTCTTAAGGGTTAATCAAGACAAGAGCAAATACTGATTCCTCTTCCTCACCTCCAGTCCTGGAATCACAGTTGTTGCCGTTGCCGTTGCACTTGCAGGGTTGGCATTTTCCTCCTGGTGTCACTGGGTCGCCATAGAAACCCGGGGCACACCTATTGGAGAGACGGCCAAAGAAAAAGCCTGTAATTGAAGATGGTGTTTTGCACAAAAGTCCCCGCCTGAAGCCCTGTTGAAGACGCCGACCTCTCGCAGCGCTCTCCGCTGTATCCCGCTCTGCACACACACTGCACGTCCCCGCTGACCTCGCGGCACCCGACTGCAAAGCTGCAGAGAGAGACGTGATTATGATGTTGTCCCCGCTAAGTGCAACAGGTTGGGGCGCCCGCCGCTCTGCTCACCTGTTGGTGGGCGTGCCGAGGGGGCACGGGCACACTTTGCATGTCCTCAGAGCTGCGTTTCCATAGTAACCCTCCTTGCAGCGCTCGCATCGGTCCCCGGCCGTGTTGTACTGACAGTTCTGAAAAATACAAAAGATGTTTTTGTCCAGACCACTTTTTATTTTCATGCCATTTTGGCTGAAGAAAAATTAAGATTCAATGTTGCTGCTAATCATTGACCCATCTGATGCTCTATCAATAATAATAGATAAATCCTGAGGGACGACTGAGAACGTTTAATTTCGGAACTCTTCAGGGTTAAAAGCTTAGTTTCTTCTGTTAAAGGGAGTTCTGTGTTTGTAGAGCGTGGTCTGGAACTGCTCTTTGTGTAAATGCCTAAAAATAACAGTTTGTTGTGAGTTGACGGCGCTGTATCACTAAAACCCGAGTGAATAAGGCGCCTCTGGCTAGCTTGGCTGGCTTGTCTTTGATGTGCTCAGCAGGATTCAGCCACTAGTGTCCACTGCGGCTTTGAGGTGCAGGGTGTGAGCATCCGTGAGCACAATGCGCACACAGGCCCGGTCTTGAGTGTCTTGCATAAGAATAACACAAAAGAGATGGCTGTGATTTTCTTTTAAATGTGTCAGGGCTCATCCCTCCATCAAGGTGGGGAACCAGCAGGAGGGGCCCAATAAGCAGAGGAGAGGGGGGAGGCGGGGGAGGCAGGGGAGGGGACACACCCTGACTGGGGGTGAGGAGCCAAAAAAACCCTGCTTCACATTGGGAATATTGTGGATGGAGGGTTGGGGGGGCGACAGACGTTTGTGTCTGAGTGTGTAGGTGTGTGTGTGAGCGGCTCACCAGGCACCTCCCGGTCCTGTCCTCACACTCATCTGCCCGACCATTGCAGTCGCAGGGCATGCAGCGGCCCAGGAACGGCCCACTGACGTCCCTGAAGAAGCCAGGGGCACATTTCTGCAGGACAAAATGTGGAGACGTGATTAATATCAAAATAATTACAATAATAAAGACATTTATTTCAATTTTTTTCGTTTTTTTAAACATCTGTTGTTGATCTATTGTAAATGTAATCTTTTTTTTTCATCTTATATGGAATATAGTCAAATACAGCTTCAGTGTTACACATATTTACCTACAGAACATATGTTTTTCTACCTACACCTAATGTTATTCAATTGCAATATATTTTTCTCTACTTCTCTATTTTTATTCTAATTTTATTCTTATTTTAGGCCAGAAAAAACAGCTGAGTGAAATGAAATGTCAATCCCTGTACACCGTATGTGGAAAAGACAACAAAGTATCTTGAATCAATTGTATATTGAAGACAGTAAAACCAATAAGTCTTAATTGTCATCACCGTGCCTGATTTTCCTATTTGGACTGAACATGGGAAAGTTCCAGAGCCAAAATTCACACAGGATAGAAGAGAAGAGGATAAACATGCTGTGAAAAAGTGTGTGTACATGATTGCGCGCGCACACACACACAAACACACACCAGTGAACTTGAACCCAAAGTGTCACGAAAACATTAACTCTAAAGAGCCAAAACACGGCCTTTGCTTTCACAGATAAGAGCCTTGGAGACGCCATCGCCCGAGCGGAGCCGACATCCGAGGAGCGATCAGGCCGCTCACAGCCGAGGAGCGATCACGCCGCTCACAGCTGAGGAGCGATCACGCCGCTCACAGCTGAGGAGCGATCAGGCCGCTCACAGCCGAGGAGCGATCACGCCGCTCACAGCTGAGGAGCGATCAGGCCGCTCACAGCCGAGGAGCGATCAGGCCGCTCACACCCGAGGAGCTTTTTACCTGCAGCTGCGAGGAGGAGGCGCCGTCGTGGCCTGTGGGAAACTGAATGTTCTGCCCGTCTCTGATGGAGGGGAAGTGCACCCTCTGGGCTCCGTCATCGCTCATTGATGGAAAGTGTATCTGCTGATTTGTCTGATGGTGAAATAACGGGTATTGTATCCTCTGGGTCCATCGCTGGGGATGGCGCGGGTGGCGGGTCCGTGTCCCGCGCTGGAAGGGCCGCGGTCCGGCACAGCACAGTCCAATCAGAGCCCAGAACAGCAGGCTCTGCAGCGCGACCCTCCTCTGCCGTTGTCTGTCCATACACGAAGCTGACATTCCTGACGTTTAGCTCTGTGTGAAATGACGCTCCACAGTTCCTCTGCCTCTTAAAAACACACGCGGGAAGGACACGCCCCCTCACGCACTGAGTCACAGCCGCGGCTCAGCATGAGTGTGTGGAGGCGCGCAGGCACTTACATGCAGGTGTTTACAGGCTCCATCATTCCATCTCTATCTCTCTCTATCTCTCTCTCTCTCTCTGTGACTTTCCTTGTATTCACAGGCGATTGCACACACACCACACACACACACACACACCACACACACACACACAGTAGTGCTTCAATGCAACACATTCACACAGTGTAATGCTCTCTTTTTGTGAACATAATTTCTTTTTAATAGTTTGTGCCTGTGTTTGCCCGTGTGTGTGTACTTGTGTCTGAGCCCGTGTGTGTGTGCCCATGTGTGTGTGTGTGTGTGTCGGTACCCGTGTGTGTGTGTGTGTGTGTGTGGCGTGTGTGTACAATCGCCTGTAAATACAAGGAAAGTCAGACATCTTCAGACGGCAATCAAACCTGAATCATGGCACTCACTCACACACACGTACACGCGCACACACAAACACACACGGGGAGGGGTGTGTGTGTGCGTGTGTGTTTGCGTGCGTGCATGTGTGGTATGTGTAATCGACTATGACTGCGAAGAAAGTCAGACATCCTCAGACAGCAGTCACACCTGAATCATGGTGCACGCACAAACACACACACACACACGCGAGCAGCAGGGTGTGTCTGCTGCAGGCACACTCCAGGGAACGTTATTCGACTTTATGAGTAACAGTTTGTGTTGCCAGCTGCCACACCCGCGGTGTCGAGGTGTGGCGCCGTGTCATAGCGCCGGCGGGCAGGTATAAGCAGCTTCCGTTAAAGCACACAAACACACAGGTAGGTGAGCGTATCCATGGCAACCCTGCTCAGACTAGAAAAAATACACACATCCTCCCTAAAATCAGAGACACTCTCCTCCTACCGAGTCTGATGGACGATAAAATGGTATTTAGTGTGTTATTTGGCTGCAACACACACATTGAATAATAGTCAAAATACCCTGTGCAATACATTTGTACATTCTTCTTTTCATGGTCTTAGTATTTAATCTTTTTAATGAAGTATTTCTAAATACATGCCATTTGTTTTTTTATTTATTTATTTACTTATTTATTTCTTATATTTTTCTAATTCTTATGTCCTTTTTCTTTCTATCTATGGCTCTTCGGTATTTATATGCTGCTTTGACACTGCAATTTTCCCCCTGTGGGATAATAAAGACTTTTATATTACATTCTATAAAGGCAATTACACTGTCTTCCAAGATTTCATCCTGTACTTTTTTCTTTCTTTAATTGTCTGTTTGTACTGGAAAGGGAGACGCTCTCCAGTCTGGTTGTACAATTGCGAAACGACAATAGAAGACATTCTGTTCTACTGTATTATATTGTATTGTATTCTAAACATCCCCCAAACAGGTAGGATGAAAAACTATTCTATTCATCAGATTTTGTGGGGGAAAGAAGTTTTTTAATCAGGCGCGACATGGATTGAAAGGTGAGGACGGCCTCTCCCTGGAAACACAATTGTGAGTTTTTGCTCTCAGAGAGCTGCGACCACGCCAGTGATTATAGCTGCACAATCACTAATATTATGTCTGCGTGGTTGTGCATCACATCCCAGCCCGGGGCTACAAACCTTGGTTGCTCCCCTCCCTGGACGGTATTTTCCAGAACATTCCACCTATCGCGTCTCAGCTGATTAATTTTTCCTCGTGGAAAAGGGTGTGGTGCGCGGCTCGGGCGTGTCGGAACACCGGAGGGATCAAAAGGTGGAGTCAGTCAAAGACGGGAAGATGCCGCCGGAGCTCCGACCTCCTCGTTAAGTCTTTTCACATGTAGCTTTTCATTGTTGCTCTTTGGGAGCTGGTTTGATATTTAGCTATTTACTTATCATGGGAAAGGAGTTTGATTCTGGACCAGTTTGTTCTCCATTATCATTTGTTCTAACTAGGGTTGCAAAGAGGAACATTTCTGGTAAATTTGAGGAAAGTTTCCTGAAAATTTCCATGGGAATTATAGCTCGGGAATATTGGACATTTTCATTACAAATTCCACTGTGCACCATGAATCACGTGTGCAAACAATCCCAAGCACATTCGATCATCATCAATCACTACTTCACTAGTCTACAGCGTTTTTGGATTCTAGAAGTCCTGCCAAGGTAAGTTTTGATGATAGTACTGAGGTCAATATATTTGATCGTACGGTTTGGCAAATGGCATGGCCTGAAGAGAAGCTCCACTAAACATCTGGACATGTTTGAATGGGTCTTTTTTTGGGGAGCTGAGGGAACATCAGGAATATGTCTGGACTATTGTAAATACCTGAACCTTCTTTGATTTTTCACCATTCAAGGTTTTTGTTGTTCTGGGAAAGAAACCATCAAAGTTCTACACTTGTAAAAACTGATGAGTGTCATTTATAAATGTTGTATCAGACATATTTGCATGTTTGTTTGCTGATGACAAATATTGATGCCTATATTCATGACAGTTAGACTCAGTGAGGGAAACTTCTCCCAAATTCCCAGAAAATTCATTGATAATGTCATTTAAAAATACTGCATTAGACATGTTTGCATGCATGTCTGCTTATAACAAACCAACAGGCTTCATACTTATACATGGACATGAGCAGCTACATGCAGGTCATATCAATTCCCCAAATACCCATTAATTCCCATTAATATTCAAAAATTCCTATGAAAAGTTGGAAACTTTGAAAATTCCTGGAATTTTGCAACCCTAGTCTTGACACATGAACACTTTACGGTTAAGAAATCAAGCTTTACTGTATTGAACAAAAAGAAGAGTGGTTTCCAAATGTTAAAGCTGCATCGGACAACTGATTAAAAAGAAAGGGCGTGAGGGCGCCTTGCAGAAATCATGATCAATATTGAATATCCTTTCCCAACAATGTTTTATGTACTTTTAGTCATTTATTATTTCTGGTGGGGCATGCAAAAAATTGTGGGTGGCAGCAAAGAGCGTTGAATCCCAGTGTTGTGTGGACGAACCCAAAGGGTGCCAATCTGAGGCATTTGGCACCTTGATCGATCAAGACGGAGGCAGAGAGAAGCTCAAAATGTTCTAAGAAGGATCCTAAGAAGGATCCTAAGAAGGGTCCAATGAAGAGTCTTAAGAAGGGTCCTACAAAGAGTTCTAAGAGGGATCCTAAGAAGGGTCCTACAAAGAGTCTTAAGAAGGGTCCTACGAAGAGTCCTAAGAAGGATCTGAAGAAGGATCCGAAGAAAGATCCGAAGAAGAGTCCTAAGAAGGGCCCTAAGATGGCCTGAGGTCCGAGTGAGAGAAGGACGAAGCACCAGCAGAAGCAGCTTTGATCTCCATGCCACTGTGATGTCATGCTGCCTTCAGGAGAACTGGGAACTCTGGGTTCAGACTCAGGGTCAAACATGGACATGGAAATGGAGGATTTTTTTTCCAGTGCCGAGAAAATGACAGAAAAGGAAATTCTTCTGTGTGAGGTCCCGTCACCGTGCTGCTCGGGCGGTGGTGAAGTTGAAAGTCCGACCTTGAGCGATGGTCTGATGCACTTTTTCAAGTAGGAGGTCGGAAAAAACAGAGTTCTGAGTTGTCTGGTTCTGGGTTCTCTGTGTGCAAGTGCTTGTGGGAAATGAAGTCATTGTGCTGTTTCCCTGCCCTGTGACCCTCCTCAGCTTTATTAGACGTCTTACCTGGCAGGAGTCCCCGGCGTACTGGGGGGGGCACGAGCAGTCCTCCACGTTGTTTCCAGGCGCACCGGTGCCGGAGCTGGTGGCCTCCTCCAGGCCCACCTCGCCCAGGCTCAGCCGCTGGCTCTGGGTGAAGTACAGGGCTCGGACCCTCAGACCTGCCAGGTCAGCGAGGACCGTCATCAGCTCCTCTCTGGACACGGGTCTGTTGGTGCCTGCGTGGCGCCAGTTTCCCTGCGATGGACAAGTTGGATTTATTAATTCTATTGCAACAGTGGCGATGTTTCCAGTCAGTCAATATTGGGGTTAAGGTCTATATTATAGTTACTGAAACATTGAGATTAACTTGTTTCCATGCGTGAGCAAACAGGTGATTGTAATCAATGGGGATATCCCGATCAAAGCAGCCACGCACAGAGAAGGTCTGGACTTCCCGCTCCCCTTTTTGTGGATCTGTCTATCCCGCTACTTTCTAGCGTCTCCAAATGCCAGGATGTTTGTGTCTTTCATCCCACTGATGAAGTGATTGGTTTCCTCCTCACTCCAAAAGTG
>CAESWR010000662.1:271417-282175 GCA_903171835.1 Mullus surmuletus | reverse complement strand
GTGGATTTAGGTGTCAGACTTTGGTGTGTTTGTGAGCATGTCGGAGGTAAACACCGATGGTTCGACCTCTCACCATCCCTCCCCCTTGGTTGCTAGGTGCTCCGGGAAAATCTGTTTCCAGGGCTGTTTGGCCCCGCCCCTCAGCCCCACCCCTCCATCCAAAGGGGAACTGGGAGACCCCTACCCCTCACGTGAACGCACTAAACTAAAGCCCCTTTCACAGTGCATGAAAAACCCGCGTTGTCCCGGGAGAACGTGGGTGTTTTCGGCAGTGTGAAAGGGTCGCCGCGGCATTTCGACCCGCTTCCACCGACCTTCCTAAGAATCCTAAGAGGATTCACCCAAAGGAGTGTCTGAAAGGTTTGAGCAGCAAAGCAGAAGACGGGAGGGAGCTTCGGGACTGATTGTGGCCTGAAGGCATCAAAGTTCCTCAAGTAAAAATATCTACAGCTCTCCATCAGAACTGGTGGTAACAGTCGCGTATTGTTTCAACCAACAAAATGCGGCTATTTTAGCATAAATAATCAAATGTCTCAACATCTCACACCTCACTGTCTGTGTCTCCTTGAATATTTCTGACCATGTGTGACATTAGTGACATCTGACTAAGGGCTCTATTTTCATAGACGGCAAAGCGGAGGCGCAGCGCAAATGCCAGCGTATTCTGCATGTTGAGCTCTGCGAAAAGGCCTGGAGTTTGCCGGACGTGTTTCATCCGTAAATTATATAAACAAGGCTCATCAAATCACTGAATGAATAAATGTGTCGAATATGGTGCGCGACTGACGATGCACGGCCGTCCCTCAAGAACTCCTAATCAGAAACAACGCAAACACAAGGGATGTTACAGCTCGTCCTGCCATCAAATATTCACTTATCAACTCATCGTTAGCAGATTAGATCACGGTAGATAAATAATTCATCCTGAACGCATTCTGTCTCCAATCAACGAAAGGTGCGTGCAGTGATACGAAGGGAGGGAAAATAGTGCCGGGTGACTTTGAGGTCGGACTTTTTTGTGGCCAAGAATTGGTGATGCAGATGTATTACTGTTTTGAACGCATGTTGTTTTCTGGAGCAAAACTCTTTATCCGTGTGACTCCAGCAACGAGACGGAACTACTTTCTGCAACAGAGAAACCCGGCCAGAACTCGGCTCACGGGACGCAGTGGGGAAAAAGTCACTGCTGATGAACCACACTGATGGTGAGGAGCTCATACAACTTCATGGAGAAAAATCTAAACTACCCCCTTAAAATTCCTCGATATTCCAGATCTTTCAGAAAGACGAGGAATCCTGGTCACCTTATCACAGCGTTTGTCTATTGTGGCAACTTTCCTGCTCACATGTCAACATCGGGCCTCGCACTGTCTTACAATTGCCTTTCTTGGGAGCCGAGAGGAGAGCTGCTCAGAAAGTAGCATAGTTTTCCTTTAAGGGCGAACCTGTGCCGGGGACAGCGCCACGTATCCCCTCCAGCTGAAGTCGGGGAACTGCTGCGGGTCGTAGCCGAAGCGAACCGGTCTGGAGTTGGGCGTGGTTCCGTCCTCCACCTCAAACTTGAGCTGATGAAGAGTGGGGAAGTAATGGAGCGGAGCTGGCCTGCACACACACAGATAGCACACACACAGTAAACACACACACAGTAAACACACACACAGTAAGCACACATTTCAACCCGTCAATAAAAATCCCAATTGCTCATCAAAATGTGTCAAAAGTAAGAGACATCTCACTCGGTGCATTTAGGGCCGACCACGTTCCTCCGGCACCGACACTGGCCAGACGCATCATCACAGGACATGCCGAGAGCTCCGCCCACATCACACTCGCAACCTGCCGGCAAGACAAAGACGTGGTTATTGTTCTGAGGAAATGAAGAACGCGGCCGAGGCTCCCAGGAGAAACATCTGCTCCAAACATCTGCTCCTATAAGCTACACGTAGACAACAACCCAAAAAAATAAAAAATACACTGGATTTAGAGCAATACAGGACGATGTTTGCAGCTTCACAAAAACCCATCAGCATCATCTGACCGTCATTTCTACTGGAAACTTTAGAACATTAGAAGATGTCATCTTTTATCAATTCTTCTGTTAATAAACTCCTCAAAAAGAGTAAACGTTATTTCAGGCAATCATTTTCCCCCTCTAATAAGACAAATTGGTGTTGTATTTAATACCACTGGAAAGCCTCTGAACTTCCTTGGAGGGATTCGGGCACATTTTTGGGGGGCGTTACCCACATGTTTAGCAGTGTTGCTCATTCCATGAATCAGTGGTTGTACCTCGTTGTAAAGGTGTAAAGGTAAATCAAACCACGGTCACCCGAGGTCAGAGGTGAGCAAACTGGGTCACTAACTCACACATCGTGGACTGATGGACTATTTAATCCGACCCGCGGATCCTTCACAAAAAAGGAGCATTTCTCCATAAGCTAAAGTAAGAAAGGTTGTACAGTATGTTGATTTGTTAGAAAAGGGTCCCCTTTCACCCAGCATGCTAACATGTCCTCTCAAGAAAGTTGGGCCAAAGATCCTTTAGAGCCTCATCAACCGTCTCTGGCGATTTTCAGGCTCTTCAAAATATTTTCCCTGACGTTATACCATAAAGCGCGATTGTTAGTTATCCCCAGCTGAGGGTTAGTTTCCTGCACCACCTGACCGGACCATCGATCAATACCTAAACCCAACGTGGCCCGTGAAAAGTTGTTGGAGTTCATTCGTAGCTGTTTCAAAGCCTGAGCTTCCATTTTTGTCAAACAACGGGAGAAAACGATGCTTCAGCTCCCACGCAGGAGCACAAAGCTGCGCCGGGACTCACCTTCACAACCAAAGTAATTCTTTTTCTGCAGGCGGAAGAAGCCCTGGCTGCAGGAGTCGCAGGCGTTTCCACACACGTTGGGCTTGCAGTGACACTTTCCATTTCTCTACACAAACAGACGATTGGGAGAAGATGGATGAACCCAAACTGATTGGTTAATAAATCAATCAGTCATCAATTCAATAACCATGAAACGCTGTCGTACCTGTTCACACTCCCCAACACCACTCAGAGTTCCCTTCAGGTCGCACTCACACTCTGGAACGAGAGAGGGTGTGTGAGTGTGTGTGTGTGTGTGTCGGGGGGGGGGGTTAGAGGATGTAATGGGGGATCTGTGGTGAATAGCCTCTGATTACAGGATGTTGACACTGTCATGGTGAGACGCGACGGGACAAAACCGCTACGATCTCGTCGGGACCCGAGAAGCTTCATGGCCGTTTCTGGCATCGCGGCCGAGTGGAACAAACGACCCTTCAGGCGGCCGGAGGCTTTTCTTTGGCTTTTTTTTCTCCCTTTGACAGTGATAACATTCTTGTGAGGGAACAGAACCGTCACAGATGTGTGTCTGAACAAAGCTGCTTCTTCTGCAGCTCTTTGATCTCATTTGAAGTATTTTTCAGTTGTGGAGGCGGGACGAAGGTGGTACAGGTTTTGATTGTGCCTTTGAAGAAACATATCAGTGCCTCATCAGATTGCTTGAGATTTGGAGTTGCAAAGGGTTGGAAAATTTAAGGTAAATTACAGCAAAGATTCCTGAAAATGTCCATGGGAATTTTAGCTCAGGAATATTGGAAATGTTCAGGGTTTTGCTCCCTTCAATTTAAACGACATGTTTGAATGGGTCTTCTTTTGGGGAGCTGAGGGAACATCAGGAATATGTCTGGACTATTGTAAATACCTGAACCGTCTTTGATTTTTCACCATTCATGGTTTTTGTTGTTCTGGGAAAGAACTCATCAAAGTTCTACACTTGTAAAAACTGATGAGTGTCATTTATAAATGTTGTATCAGACATATTTGCATGTTTGTTTGCTGATGACAAATATTGATGCCTATATTCATGACACTTAGACTCAGTGAGGGAAAATTCCCCCAAATTCCCTGAAAATCCATTTATACCCGAAGAAAATGTAATACTGTTGAGAAAAACGGGGTCACTGATCTCAGCAAGACCTCCTGGTGAGGGACGACTAGCTGACATCTTCTCTGTTTTCCCGCAGGTGCGTTTATTAAATGAGGATTTCTCGGTTGCTCACCGATGCAGCCCTGAGAATTTTCCGCTGTGGGATTCCAATATAAAGGTTTGCAGCGGTCGCACAGGGTTCCCTGGATGTTGGGAAGGCAGCGGCACGAGCCCTGAAACACAACATCATAGAGTTGCTTTTTTTCCCCTCGCAAATAGAGGAAATTGCAAAATGTCCATGTGAAATGTCCCAGAATGACTTCATGTTTTTGTTTTCCTTCCGTTCCAGAATGAAAGGAAGTTTCTTTTCCTTTATTGTAAATACTCTTAGATTTGCAGGGAAAAAAACGCTTCCTTGTTAAATCTCCTTGGATCTTCTAAGAGCACAGCAGCGTTATCAGCCTCAGACCCGCTGCTACGCATCAATCCACACCCAGGAAGAGGCAGAGCTGAATTTAGAACGACTGTTATCAAGAGGAACAAAACATAAAACACGGTGGAGGTTGGGCTGTGATTGACAGGAAGCCTGCGTTTATCTGGAGGTGGATGGAGGCGGATGGAGGCGGCGCGACGTACCGTTTGAGGGTCGATGGTCGCGGTTCCTGCTGGGTTACACTGACGGATGGGGGCTGCAGCCACGCAGGAAACACACCGCAAAGAACAGGAACAAGTTTGGTTAGACAAAAAACTGAGCCAGTCGCACTAAGTCACCATTCCAAAACAGAAAAACAGCCCATTCATGATCCACAGGGAACACTTTGTGATCAGTGATATGCTTCTTGCACGTATGGCTGTGCAAAAAGCATGCTAAACTGCCCTTTTGGATGGAAAAAACACACTATACTGCCCTCTTGGCTGGTTAAAACATTATAAATTGTCCTATTGGGGGGCAAAAACGCGTGTTAAGTTCCCTCCTCATTGGCAAAATACACTTAGTTGCCTTCTTGAGAAGCAAAAACGTGCGCTTAAGTGCCCTCTTAATTGGCAAGAACGCGCTGCAAGTGCGTATCCTTTCCGCCCCAGCCTTTCAAACAGTCTATGCACGCCACTGCTCGGGATACTGGATGAAAGCGGATTGAAAGGTCGGACAGATACAACGATGGCATTCTCACAACATTATTCAAATAAACGTCTGATTGTAACGTCAAGGCTTATTCAGTTTAACACTGGACACCGTTTCTACTGGACCCCAAATAGATTATGTGCAGACTACATTTTAAAGACTCTGCAACCTGCTGGGAATGTGGAAGGGATGAGGGGACTCTGGTCACCATGTTATGGAAAAGACCTCAGATCCCTCCACTCTGGATGAAGATTCATGTTTATATTGTTAGAATCATGAGATTGCAGTTTGCTTGAGACTCAGACAGCTGTTATGATTGGACTGGGTGACTGAAAGAGGGAAGGTCGCTGCATATGAAAGACCTCCTTAAGTGGGGCAGTAATACCTCCTTAAATGGAGTGGTTATATTTCCTTTTTATGAAAGACTCAGTGTAATGATGAGGTGGAGGCGCAGCGTTTTTGTTTGTCATGGAAAGATGTGTGTTTGGCAGAAGGTTTTTTGGTTTCATTACATTTTCGTTATTACAGTGACCCCGAGTCACATAACACAAGTTGCTGGTTCACGCTGATCACTGCATCAACTCATCAGTGTGTTTCCTTATCCATAAACACTGAAGTCACGGGAAGATCTAGGTCAGGGGTCACCGACCTTTTTGACACCCACTTCCTGTGTCCGGAGTCAAAGGGCTGCCAGTTTGATACACTCTGAAATATCTAATTAGCTTTGACCTTTGAACTACTTTGAGTTAACCCAAACTTATCTAAACTTCATGTACAATGAACATATTTTTAATGTTTTTTTAAGATATTGTCATTTTCAAACCTATATTAATGCAAGTGTGATTAAAAAGAATAGCAACAGAATAAAATGACATTCTTAGACGCAGCCCACTGATGAGCGGTGTTGTTGTTAGAACAGGCCCCTGGGCGACTCGTGTGGTCCTGGGGGGCGACCTGGTGCCCACGGGCAGCATGAAGGTGACCCCTGACCTCCATTCTAGATCCCCAAGTATCAACAGTGGTTTGTATCTTATATCTGGATAAGAGCGAGGTGAGGAGAACACGTTGTCAGCGGCAGTCGATTGAACCGAACAGAAAGCTGTTTCTGTTTTTTATTTTTCACAAAAACTTAAAATCCTTTCTGTGGTTCAGTCAGACGCTCACATTCAAATCAAATCAACTTCATCTGTATGGCACTTTTCATCCGGTATGCAGCTCACAGAGGCGAAAAACAATGGAAAATAAAACCCAGCCGTCCCCTCCCCAGATTAATGTGCCCACACACACACACACACACACACACACACACACACACACACACACACACACACACACACACTCACTGCTAACATTGGTAGTGTTTGCTTTGTTTGTTTGTTGTGTTGGTCCTGCTCCATATTGAAAAAGTGCGGCGGTGTGTGTGGTGGTGTGTGTTGCTACCTGAGCAGTGGGGGAAGGCGAGTCCAGAGGCGCAGCGGTCGCACTGCTGGCCCGTCACCCCGGGCAGACACAGGCACTGACCCGACAGAGTGTTGCAGGCGGTCCCGTACGAGCCCTCCCGCGAGCACCGGCAGGCTGACAGAGACAAGACAAGTGGACAAAGGTGCTGGTGATGCGCTTCCTCCCCACAGATTTCCCCCGAGCCGGTCCCCGCTGTCTAATCTGGGGAATTCAGACCCCTTACAAGGGAAGAAGGCTGCGTGTGAAAAGTTGTGTCATCCAAAATACACTCCATAAATCAGTTAGCCAGGCGGGCGGCGCGGGGCCGAGCGGGGCCGAGAAGGCCGAGCAGGGCACTGTGGGAGATGTTTGCTTCACAGAAAGAGGCCATGAGAAGAGGCCACGGGGAGGCCAGAGAGCCGCGCTGAGCATCGCTCTTTCCTTTTTTTCACCTCCAGTTCGACAGTGATGGACGGAGGAGAGGCCACGCCCACTCACAAGCACAATCCGGGTATCCGTAGAAGCCCAGAGCGCACCTCTATAGTGCCATAAAATCTGACAATTCCGGATTTACAGGCTGTAAAATCTGATTCTGGATCTACGGTGCTATAGAATCTGACCATTTCGGATGTACAGTGCTAGAATCTGACAATTGCAGATCTACAGTGCTATAGAATCTGACAATTCCGGCTTTATTGTGCTATAGAATCTGACAATTCCGGATCTATAGTGCAATAAAATCTGACAATTCTGTATCTACACTGCAATAAAATCTGAATGATTTGATCTGGATGTACAATATTATCAAATCTGCCAATTCCGGATTTACAGCCAATAAAATCTGACAATTCCGGATCTACAGTGCTACAAAATCTGATAATTCCAGATCTACAGGCAATAAAATTGGACAATTCTGGATCTACAGTGCTATAGAATCTGACATTTCCATATCTACAGTGTAATAAAATCTGACAATTCCGGATGTACAGTGCTCTAGAATCTGACAATTACAGATGTACAGTGCTATCAAATCTGACAATTTCCGGATTTACAGTGCTTTCAAATCTGGCAATTCCGGATCTACAGGCACCAAAATCTGACAATTCCGGAACTACAGTGCTATAGAATCTGACAATTCTGGATCTACAGTGCTACAAAATCTGATAATTCCAGATCTACAGGCAATAAAATTGGACAATTCTGGATCTACAGTGCTATAGAATCTGACATTTCCAGATCTACAGTGTAATAAAATCTGACAATTCCAGATGTACAGTGGTCATTGCTTCTTCCTTTCTTTTTACGTCCAGCTCGTCACTGACGGACGGAGGAGAGGCCACGCCCACTCACCAGCACAGTCCGGGTATCCGTAGAAGCCCGGAGCGCAGCCGCCGCAGTCCGGCCCGCCGAAGTTGGGGAGGCAGACGCACTGACCGCCGGGACCACAGATGGTGTCGGCCACACCGGCGCCATCGCAGACACACGCTGGGGGGGCGAGCAGGTGGGAGGGGCTTCATCAATATAAATACAATAGTCTAGTTTTGTCATTTACCTAAAAATATTCACTTTGCAAAAAATAGAATGATGATGTCAAAAAAGAATACAAAATCCATGTCCAGGCATTAAAAAACACACCAATGCTGGTTTTGGTGTGTTTTTAATGACTTTAGCCCATTGAATTAAAGGCCTTGTATTTTTCACACCCACTCCCGAACACCTGAAACTGTAGTTTTTTGACATGATCTTTCCATTCTCCCTTGTCATTGTGCCCTTCCGTGCACCAGTGGCTTTTCTTCATGTGTATTTTTTTCTAAAGATTTTGTCACAGGTGGAAAAAATGACCCAGAAAAAATAACGGATTACCAGATGTGTCTATTTTTCTGATGTTACATCAAAGCCAATAAATGTATAAAATGATGAAATGTTTCTTTAAGATAATTCTAGTCCAGATCACTTGAAGTGGTTTTATGGTGGAAATTCCGAATGCCAGAATTCTCGGGAGCATCATTAAAACCCTCCAGCATCCAAAGACTTTCAGACAGCATCTCTCTCTGAAGTGCACACACACTTCCTCTGGAAACCAGCGCCGGCAGGTTGGAGCCGACAGAAGGAAGCGTTTGTGCCGCGGTGGAGCAGCTCGTCGGCCAGATTCTTCGCACGCCGCCTCCTCCTGTCTGCAATTAGCCCAAAATATCCCTGCTGTCTGCGCCGGCGTGTCAAAACAAATCCCGTTTCCTTTTCTTGTTTCATGCTTTTGTTCTCTGCTGTTTTATGACTTTTTTGTTCACAGTTGGTGTTTCATGATCTCACTCTCTGGCTCACCGTGGCAGCTGGGGAAGGAGTGGAAGCCCGGGCGGCAGCGCTCGCATCGCCGCCCCTCCACGCCCGCCCGGCACAGGCAGCGCCCCGACGCGTCACACACCTCGGGCTGCGTCCCCCTGTAGTCGCATACACACTCTGCACACACACACACACACACACACAAGCACACGAGTCTTAGTTTTAATCACAGGCTTTAATGCTCACTAATAGGTGTTCACATGCTGACCACTAAGCCCCTCCCACTGACCTGAACAAAAGGCCATCACGCACACTTTTTTGAAATGTTACTGTATTTATTTTATTGAGATATTTTTACCGTTAACATGTTTATCTTTTTTAACTTTTCGTTACTTTGGTCATAGTATTTGTTATTATTATTGTTATTGTTGCCATCTATTATTACTGCATAACTGAATATCCTAATGATCGCATCACTACCTCACGTGCAATATTTTGTTCTCTTTTTCATGTGTGAATAAAAAGTCATTATGTGCAATAATTCATTCATGTGGAATATTCATGCAACTCTCTTTTCACAGCACAGCATTTGTAAATACATAGCATTTACCATATTTTATTTTATTTAAAAGTGTTTTACATTATTCATTTTATTTACATCTTGTAATTCTTTCTATTTATTTGCCGCTTTTCCTTGTATGTATGCTGCTGGGACACTGCAATTTCCCCATTGTGGGATAATAAACAGTGTTCTATTCTATTATTATCATTATTATCATTATTATTATTATTATTATTATTATTATTATTATTATGTCCTCTGTGTAACATTTTCCTCTCTCACTTGTGTTCTGGCTGATGGAACTTGGCTGAGTTCTCTTCATTTTTTCATGTTTATGAACTATTGTGGTTTTTTGGTTGTTTTTATTTTTCATTCTGATGAAAACGTTTTTCGTGGCTCCAGAACATCTACAGATGCAAATAAAGCAAACTGAAGTGCAGCTTTCCTTGCTCGTGCAAAACAACAAGGAACCACAAATACTTTCTCCAGCTGAACTTTGCTCCTGTGGAGGTGCGAGGCGCGCGGTGCGAGTCGCGCGCCTCAGCGTGCAGCGGGCTGCGTGCGTGCACGGCGTTCCCGCCACCCTGGAGCCCAGGTCTTGCCAAGCCTCGCCTGGTGCTGGTATGTGAAAAGACTTGGCCCAGTGACAGCTCTCACACTGGAGATGTTGCCGCAGTTTTCTTTGCCCCCAAGCAGCTCCCAAAACAGTGAAATCAGAATTCCCTCCCTGTCAGTTCTCAGGGTGAAGCAGCTCTCTCACAGACGATGGGAGGAGGAGGGGGAGTCAGGGGCTAAAGGTCTTTGCTTTCATAGAAACACCGCGCTAATAACAACGGGTTTCCCAGCGTGAAGAAGACCAGAAAAGGGAATTCACAGAGTGAGGCATCACTAATTTTAGCCTGGCAGCCCTCAGCCAGCGTCCCAACTGACTGTTGCTGTCATGAGAGGACGCAACTTCAATTATTAGTTCCTGGGGACAAAAAAAGTCTCCTTCCAAAAGACTGCTGTAAAAATATGATATATCAATATTTTTTCCAACTTTAAATTAGTTATCTTGCTAAACAGCTTCAACCTGAACGATGAGAACAGTAAATACGGACGCCTGTAAACGCTAAGCCTCACCCTGAGACCCACTTTGCATCTCGGAAAAAAAGCAGGGCTCCTCTCCGATGACTCAGGTGACAAAATCTGCAATGACCCGACTATAAAAAAGCTTTTAGGAGACTTTGGGACTAACAGTGTTTTTTATCCATTTTTGAGAAAAAAGGAAATGCAAATGAGGAGAAGCAATAAAGGAAGTTGTCTCGTCACACTCACGTTGGCAGCTGGGCGGGCCGAAATAACCTGGGGGGCAGGAGGTGGGCCCTGAGGAGGAGGAGGAGGAGGAGGAGGAGGAGGAGGAGGAG
>CAESWR010000662.1:232696-244074 GCA_903171835.1 Mullus surmuletus | reverse complement strand
AGATGCATATCGAATATATTTGAGGGATTTTGCTCTAAATGGTCAAAAAACATCCCAAGTTTGAAGGAGATTGAAACGGCTGTCTTTTCCCACTTTTCCCACAGACGTATATTGAATATCTTCACTTTTATCCCATAAGATTAGATGTGTAGCAGCACACCATCAGTTCTCTCAAAACTGAATTTTAAGATGTTGAAATTATACCCATTGTGATAATATTCTTCTCCGTCTTCAGTGGTATTTTTGTGTCTTTAGGACGCTTGCTTTGTACTTTTAATGTAAGAAAACGTCCCACTCTCCCTTAGCTGACTGTAGAAAATGTACACTTTACCTGAGGTGAAGCCGTCTAGTCGGGTTGCCATGTGAGTGGAAGGTGCCGGGACATGTGGAGTGCTTTTCTTCCAGAAAGCCATCGCGGTGGCCCAGAAGGCCTCACAGGAGGACGAGGCCGGGAACTACGAGGAGGCCATTCGCTCCTACCAGCACGCCGTCAAGTACTTTCTGCACATTTTAAAACGTGAGTCACAGAGGCACATTTGGTCCATTGTGGCACCAGACGTGAGGTCATGACTCAGGGTGGCCGTCCGTCACTGCTGCTGCCGGCAACAGTGACCTGAAATTCTGAAGTGAATCCTGCTTGTGTGTCTCTTTTCCTTCTTTTGTTGTTGTTGTTGTTGAAAAAAAGCCACCTTGATTTAATTTTTCAAAACCAGAGCGCATTCCGATGAAGGGAACGTTTGATTGTAAACAAGCCAAATCGGCTCAATATTGAATTATAGAGACATTTTGCAAGCAGTTTTGACACGGTTTGCTTAAGAAAAGCACAACCTGGCAAATTCCAATTGATAAGGAATGTAACACAGCAGGGGCACTCAGAGGGTCTCTGACCATTCTGAGAGGTGACAAGTGTCCAGTGATACATTTAGCGAACACGAGTTCATTTCAGCACATTGAGAACGAAAAAAAAAAACCTGCTACAAGTTGAAAAGATAACTAGAGACGCACAGTTTCTGACAGTAACTCAAATGGCTTTAGAAATGTAGAAAAAAAAAACGGACAAAATTGTAGATTCGCTCCTGTCTCATCCAACCACAGGGTTGCAAAATTCTGGGAATTTTCAAAGTTGAGAACTATCCATGGGCATTTTCTGAAATTAACAGGAACTTTGGGGGAATTTTGGAGAATTGAAAGTAACTGCATGTACTTTGTCATATCCATGTAGAAATATGAAACATGTTGGTTTGTTAGAAGCAGACATCATGCAAACATGTCTAATGCAATATTTTTAAATGAATTTTCACTGAATCTGGGGGAACTGTCATGAATATAGGCATCGATATTTGGGAATGTCAGTAATGTAGCTGCTCATATCCATGTATGAATATGAAACATGTTGGTTTGTTATAAGCAGACATGCATGCAAACATGATGACATGAAATGAGATTATCAATGAATGAGTCTAACTGTCATGAATATAGGCATCAATATTTGTCATCAGCAAACAAACATGCAAATATGTCTGATACAACATTTATAAATGAACCTCATCAGTTTCTACAAGTGTAGAACTTTGATGGTTTCTTTCCCAGAACAACAAAAACCATGAATGGTGAAAAACCAAAGAAGGTTCAGGTGTTTACAATAGTCCAGACATATTCCTGATGTTCCCTCAGCTCCCCAAAAGAGACCCATTCAAACATGTCCAGATGTTTAGTGGAGCTTCTCTTCAGGCCGTGCTTTCTACTCAGCAAGGACCTGCACCTCAGCGTCTACAATGGCAACAAAACCCTGAACATTTGCAATCTTCCCGAGCTAAAATTCCCATGGACATTTTCCAGAAACTTTCCTGAAATGTTCCACCCCCTGTGCAACCCTATCCAGCCATGATGAAAAATTGAGATGTAGCTGTAAGATCTGAATGCAACTGAAGCCTTAAATAAGAAAAATAAAAAAAGTGTGGGCGGGAGAACTTAGAGCCTTCAGCGCTCGGCCGACTCCATGTGACGCTGCCTTACAAGGGAAAATATGCAGGTGGGGCACAAATACCTTTGTGTGCTTTTGTGTTTCTGTCAGATGTTTACGTGCTCTTGAACAAAGGCTTGTTGCTCCCTGCAGGTGAACCTCAAGGTAAAGACGGCAACCAGAAGATCAGAGACAAATGCAAACAGTACCTGGACCGAGTGGAGGAGCTGCAGGAGTACCTCGTGAATAAAGAGGTCACTACGGGAGTCAAATATATCATATTAGCTCTACATATAGGCACACACACACACACACACACACACACACACACACACACACACACACACACACACACACACACACACACACACGAGACCTGCATTAACCTTTGAGTTCCTTAAAGAAAACTTTCTCAATCGTCCATCCGGAAAGAAAACTTCCCCTCCCTAATAACTGCTGAAAATAACATATATTCACCTTTTTCCACTTTAAAGGAGTCAATCTTTTTAATCAACTTAATTCTGAAATATAAATATATATATATATATATATATATATATACATATATCAAATATTAATTACTTGGGGAGATTTTAACCCTCTAAATGCCAATTTGTTTACATAACTCCACGGTATTTTAACCAAAAAACCCGACAAAAACTCAAATAATTTCCATCAAATACAATTCAAGGAGGATTTAATGATCATTATTATTATTAGATCCTCAGATGGTCAATGATTCGCAGCAATACTGAATTTGAGGCATTCTTATTTTTTCTGCAGTGACAGATTTTTAAAGCAAACTGTCTTATTTGTTCCTAGTTGGTTCTAATTTAAGGACGCACACCAGAATTTAAAATTTGATAGAAAATTGAAAATCCTTTAGAAAAATGTTGTTATATTCATCCAACACAAAATGGCTTGAAAGTGGTCCTAAGGTTTAATGAGAACTCTAGAATCCAAACTGTTTCAATGTGGAGCGTTTTTCAGACGAGATAATCACATCCAATCCTTTCAAAGTGAACCTCCTCAGTGTGAGCTGCTTCACCTCAGAGCTGTGGCTCCTCCCGCGGCGCCGCGTCCACACACCTCTCCATGTGTTCGGGCCTCTCATCGACACCTAAACAAGGCAAAAAAGTCCGACCTCGCAATCAGCCGGCACTATTTGCCTTCCCTTCGTATCAGGTGTTTCACAGCGTTTACGTGCTCGGAAAGAGACCGCTGTCTTCTCTCGCGTCGCAGTCGTCTCCTTCCTCCTCCTTCCTCCCTCAGCTGATGGGAAGGTGCGCGCAGTGATATGAACTGAGGGAAAATAGTGCGAGATGATTACGAGGTCAGACTTTTTTGTGGCCAAGAATTCGTGAAGCAAATGTTTGACTCTTTTGAACGCATGTTATTTTTCGGAGCAAAATGCTTTATCCATGTGACCCCGGCAACTAGACGGAACTACTTTCTGCAACACCGAAACTGGGCGGAGCTCCCCTGGGGAAAGGTTCAACATCTCATAGCCATTGAAGAACAGTATAGCCAGTGTTTACAAGACGCACATCATCAGAATATTGAATTGACATCTTCATATATTCAGACCAAATCGTGACTCAAAGAAGAGATAATAATGTGCTCCAAACTGGTTTTAGACACCAGCTTGAAAAACTCTGCTGGTTGACAAACATTCTGATTGTTTCAGTCCCGATTCCAGTCACAGCCCATGTTTACAACTGAAGCCTGAAACTGTGCACCAACAACAGCAGGCAGAATACATACTTAAAGGCCACACCTGCACTCACAGGAGAGATTCTTTAAACACCAGTGACATGACAGGTGTCAGCTGACACGCACACGCTGAGGGCTTTTCACAGTTCGCACACAGTTTGGGACTCTTTACAGACATTTTACAGTCAGTTCTCAAAAAATGTAGCCCAAATATACGACAAAATAAGAATGTTTCTCAGCGCTAAATCAAACATCTGCCTCTAATGTCTGAAATCAGAGGTCAAAGCCGGGCCTTTAAAACACGTGCATCCAAAGCCAGCCCATTAAAGTCGTGTTTGATAATAACCTTTGATAATAATAACCTTTGACCCCCGGCCAGCGTCCTCGGCTCCGCGCTGCGTGCTGACGTCACGCGCCCCGGGCCGTCAGTGCGCGCGCGCCAGTGTGGATCTTCAATGCGGAAGTTCCGTCCTCGGTCTCGTTCGGCAGCGAACCAACACACGACAACAAATCCAGCAAAAAACGGTGGCTTCCGCACGAACCTGCGCACAGACTCGGACCCGAACGTCCCGAAGGTGTTCACAGGCCGCGCCGGTTCCGCCGGATCCGATCGGCCCTGATGGCGACCAACAATAACCTCCAGGTGGGTTCGGAGCGGCGCCGAGGACGCCCGCGGGCTGCGTTCGTGGAGCGGCTTCCGGCACCGAGCCGCACTGCTGCTGGGTCCGTGGGGAGAGAGGTTCGGCCCGGCTGTGTTCGACCGAACCGCTGCTAAAGGTGTCAGACGGCGTTAGCTGCTAAGTGGCTAACGAGCAGCAGCTAGCTCGTTAGCTCGTTAGCTAGCTGCTGCTCGTTAGCTCAGCGCGGAGGTGAGGTCCCAGAAGGTCCCAGAAGGTCCCCGAACCCCCCCTGTAACCGCTGTGTGTGTGTGTTAGAGGGTGTGTGAGTCCACCAGAGGGGCCTGACAGCAGCAGCCCGTCACACAGCAGCAGCTCCGCTCCTCCTCACAACATCTCGTCTCCTCCGTGAGGTGAAGAACTTCACGTGTTGGAGAAGTTCGCTTCACGGACCCAAAATAGGAAGTAAAACAGGCTGTGAAAAGCACCCCGGAACGTGTGCTGGGTCGAGCCTGACCGACACACACCGAACCGGCCCAGTGAAGAGCAGCGAGAACCTGCCAGCACACACACACACACACACACACACACACACACACACACACAACTCACGCTCTTACACGGCTTTCGAGTATGTCTCAGTTGTACTTGTATTGCAGGTATACTTGTGTATTACTGTGTTTCTAAAGGCGTGAGTGCATCAGTAATCTGCTCCTGCACTCATTTCTTGTGTTAATCTTAGTGCCCACACGCGCCAGCCTCTTAACATTGTCCTGTGTGTGTGTGTGTGTGTGTGTGTGTGTGTGTGTGTGTCATGACAGAAAGCCATCGATCTTGCCAGCAAGGCTGCCCAGGAGGATAAAGCTCAGAACTACGAGGAGGCTTTGCGTCTGTATCAGGCTGCAGTGCAGTACTTCCTTCATGTGGTGAAATGTAAGGCATGAGTCATCCCGAAGTCCTGTTAAACGCACATTCAGCGTCCGGGTCACAGGGAAGGTGGACAACGCTTCCCTGTTGCTGTCAAATTATTCAGGGTGTCCTTAAAGTCTCGTTTCAACCTAAAGAGATTTACAGAAGAAAACAAACATACACACAATCTGACCAAATAAGGAGTAGATATTGATGTTTTTAATACACGTCGACATGACCATTAGTTGCACGAAGGACTTCAATATGGTACTTGATTTCTTGCCATGTTGGGTGTAGCATTGCCTCGTTGATGGTCGCCATGGCATCAGGGATCTTCTGCTTTAGGTCAGTGATGTCCCGTATCTTTGTTGGCTACACGACATCCTTACCATTACCCCACAGAAAGAAGTCCAGGGGAGTGATAGCTGGTAGAGGAGTTTGTTTCAATAGACCATGATACACATTCTGCTTTCTCTGAAGGAGTAGCCCTTTTTACAGGGGTTTATTTACCACTAGCTATTTCATCAACAGGCTGCCTTAAATACACAAATGCGATTTGATTAAAAACCACTGAGTAACAACAACAGATCTGATTAAGATGTCAATCGCCTTTGTAATACTTTTTTTGGGATTGTAAAGACACTTTATGAATACCCTGTGTAATATCAAAGGTTGCATGAAAAAAATGCATGATACAGAAGTTATAAACCTGAAAATATTTCAGATATTCCCTGACAACAAAGTGGAAATAGATGATAACAATTGAATGACACTATAAACCTAAATTGTTGTTATAAACATTCCTAATGCTCATCATTTTACAATCGGACCACCCATGTTCTATTCTTCAATCTCATTTTCTTTTCCTCACAGATGAAGCGCAGGGGGACAAAGCCAAACAGAGCATCCGGGCAAAATGTGCAGAATATTTGGACAGAGCAGAGAAGTTGAAGGAGTATCTAAAGAAGAAAGAGAAAGCTCCTCCCGCCAAGCCTGTCAAAGAGTCACATTCTGATGACAAAGGGTGTGTTTGGGGGGGCAGAGTCGACTCGCAACACCATCCAGCACTTATGGAATATCGAGGCTCTGCTCATCAGTTCTGTGAAACGGAAGTTCTTCCGTCTAATTTCATGTTTGTGTTCATAGGAATGAAAGCGATGAAGGTGACGATCCTGAAAAAAAGAAGTTTCAAAATCAACTCTCAGGTTTGTAATTTCTATAATTTAAGGGCGCGGGATATTAGAACTTCCTTCTTTTGGTTATTTATGAACCTGAACATCATGGAAAGTGTGGTTTTTGCAGGTGCAATTGTCATGGAGAAGCCCAATATCAAGTGGAACGATGTTGCTGGTTTAGAGGGAGCCAAGGAAGCCTTGAAAGAAGCTGTTATTCTTCCAATCAAATTTCCCCACCTTTTCACAGGTAACTATGACGGGACAGGCTGGAGGAGATCTTTGAGGGTTACAGGACTCATCTCAGATGCGTTCTCTGGCCTTTTTATAATCTCTAAATTGGGATTTCTTTGCTTGACTGAAAGGAAAGAGAACACCATGGAGGGGGATCTTGCTCTTTGGACCTCCCGGTACAGGAAAGTCATATCTGGCCAAAGCTGTCGCCACAGAGGCAAACAACTCAACCTTCTTCTCCATCTCCTCATCCGATCTCGTCTCCAAATGGCTGGGAGAGAGTGAAAAGTGAGTCACACTTTTGTTGATTCACAGAAGCGCGTAAGCATGAAACCGTGTGCTCTCGTTTACATTTATGAAACCTCTATCATCTCCACTTCACAGGCTGGTAAAGAATCTGTTCAGCCTCGCACGTGAACACAAGCCCTCCATCATCTTCATCGATGAGATCGACTCCCTGTGCGGCTCGAGAAGTGAAAATGAGAGCGAAGCTGCACGCCGAATCAAAACAGAGTTCCTGGTTCAGATGCAAGGTGGGTGTGAAGAGCTACAAAGATTGTCTGTGGTTATTTTATAGTTTTGTTTTTTTTTTATTCTTATTTTACATTTTTACTCTAGTGTTAGAAATGTCCATGTCGGCAAGTGATTTTGTTTCAGCTGTACCTGGATAAAACTATCTGTGTGATTTAAAAACATAACGAAAAAACCAAAACAATAACAAATATAAGCTGTTGCGGCTACAATTTAAATCAAATGCCACTTTGAGGCTGAGCAGGCTCGTATCTGTGACTCGTTTCCAAATAAAAGGGTAATTTTATTGATGAATATGTTTGGCACCAAATCTAAAATAACCCAATAATAAAAATTGATCAACATAAAATACGGACTAAGGAATAGGAAATACGGTCAACAGAAAAGTGTGCCTAGCTCGCCCCTGTCCTCTCTAGCCCGTGCCTCAACTCCTCAGGTGAGATAAAGAAAAATCACAGACCCACCCGAAGTGATCAAACCCACAAAATCCCCACAAACAAAATAATACAATCTCCATCTGGCTCTTGCATAAGCACTATAAGTAAATAAATATACATAAGTTTTACTGCACGAAAATGAGAGGCATTTTTTTTAGTCTCCGCACCCTTTTCAATATCGGTGGCATCATAGCAAGGAATAAACAATTGAGTTGTCATGGAAACACCTTTGCACAAAAACAAAGATGGCAAGACACAATAGCCAGATCAATTATATTTATTTTGGTTTGTAAGAGCTCCTCATAGGAGAAGATTGCTTTTTCTTTCAGCCCTTTTGCAAACTTTTTTATTTCGTTTCAAGTGTCGCGTTAACAATTGACATGTTAGCTGAGCTCTGAGTCACTGGAGGGAGAAAACCGCTGCAGCGGGACCCAAAATAGAATCAAACTTCACAGCACGCTGCTCTCACTGTCACAACCCCCAAACAGATGCCAGTGCAGATATGCTCTTTAACTGGTGAGGTGGAAAGGTGCAATGGCATCTGTAATTAAAGTGTGGCTCGAGGTTCAACAACCTCCGACTGCTTGAACCCGAGTTGTAAAATGAGACATTTTCTCTCACTTTGTCAGAATAAAGTAATGGCTATATTTGCATGCAGTCAATATCTGGTTTAAGGTCCATATTCCAGTTACTTTCATTCGGAATAACCCGTTTCCATGTGTGAGCAAACAGGGTTATTCCCGTATCCATGGTGATTGTAATCAATGGTGATATCCCGATCAAAGCAGCCACGCACAGAGAAGGACTTTGCGCTCCCCTTTTTGTGGATCTGTCTATCCCGCTACTTTCTAGCGTCTCCAAAGTCCAGGATGTTTGTGTCTTTCATCACACTGATGAAGTGATTGGTTTCCTCCTCACTCCAAAAGTGTGGCGTGGTGTTGCTCTCACCTTTGGCCATGTGTACAAGGAGTTCCTGGACTCCAAAGACCAAGATTCCTTGCTGATAGAACATGAACACAACACTAATTCATCTTCCTTTTGATGTGGAGATCCTGATAGGAGGAGACACCATCACATCACCTTAGAGAAGGAGGAACCAGGGGGGAGAGGGGGGGTTTTGAAAAACTAAATATGAGCATATTCCACTTGTTCAATCGGGTTATTGGTGTTTACATGGCTGCGCACAAATGTTTTATTGCTAATATTCCAGTTAGAAAAGGGTTATTTGACTGCATGTAAACGTAGCCACTGACTCTGTCAGAGTGAGTAATGCATTTGTGATTCCCTGGAGGGATTCACAGTTTACAACACAAGGATGAGGAACGTCATCATGAAAAACATGATGCAATTCATTACAGCCAAACAGTAACACACGGGATGTTGTAGCACGCGGCTGATATCTGAGCAGTCTTGTTTGACAGTTGACAACAGTAACAACAAACATTAAATGGAATAAAAATTTGCTACATATTACACATATAAAGTGAGTATAAAGTATAAAAGTATAAAGTGCAAAGTGCAGCTGTTTTTTACAGATTTTCTTTTCTTGCAGGTGTGGGTAACAATAATGAAGGAGTGCTGGTGCTTGGAGCAACAAACATCCCATGGACCTTAGACTCTGCCATCAGAAGAAGGTATCGGCATTGACCCGGTAAAGCCTGATGGCGTGATGTCCTTCACTTTCACTCACTCACTCTCTCTTACTCCTCACCAGATTTGAGAAGAGGATCTACATCCCGCTGCCCGAAGAGCACGCCCGCTCCTTCATGTTCAAGCTCCACCTGGGCTCCACCCCCAACAGCCTCAACGACTCTGACTTTGTCACGCTGGGAAAGAATACCAACGGGTACTCGGGTGCAGACGTCAGCGTCATAGTTAGAGACGCTCTGATGCAGCCGGTTAGGAAGGTCCAGTCAGCCACCCACTTCAAACGGGTGAGTCCTTCTTTAGTATCATTGAATGCTGCTTTATGCTTTAAATTCTATTGATTCAGCAACTCATGCTCACCTTGGTTCTGAATTTTGATTTCCAAGGTACGAGGACCATCAAGGTCTGATCCAGACGCTACCATAGATGACCTTTTGACCCCCTGCTCACCTGGGGACCCCAATGCAATTGAAATGACATGGATGGAGGTCCCAGGAGAAAAGCTGCTGGAACCTGTAGTGTGCATGGTAAGAATTTGGAAATACCACCTGCCATCACACCTCTCCACATACACTTGAATATTAAAGTCCTTTTTTCTTCTTCTCAGTCCGACATGCTGAGGTCTCTAACCAGCACCAAACCAACAGTTAACGAACAAGATCTGGACAAACTTAAAAAATTCACAGAAGACTTTGGACAGGAAGGCTAGGCGGGATGTGGGAGCCGAGCCAAACCAAAGCAAAGGAATTGTGACTGTCTCCTTTACTGTACGTGTTCCACTTCCTCTCTGTCTTTCTGTCTCTGTCCGTCTCTCTCTTTCTGTCTTTCTCTCTCTTGACTATTCACCAGGCCGGAAGGATTATCAGAAGTGGGCAAAGTTACATCTCTGTTCTGCCAACTTGATAACCATGCAGAGGGCTTACAGACAGTTTGTTTTTACACCCAATACTGTCCAATGATTATTTGACTCGGCATCTGCAGGCGATCTGATCGAGTGAAATTTAGGAGATTTCACTTTCATACTAAAAGTATTGATGTAAATTACCCAAGCAGCATATTTGTAAATGAGGCTATTGAAATATGGATAATTTATTTTACCTTCAGGCTCTTGTGCCCTTATATTCCAGGTGAAGTACATTTCACTGGAATAGAATAATTGCCCCCTTACATATTCTCTATTTTGTGTTAAGAAAAAAAACAAGCATTTGATAAAATACTGTATTTTGTGGAATGTACCATTCTTAGGCTGAGAGGGTGACGCTGGCATGAGTTGATAGGATTTGCAGTGATAAAATGTGTGTACTGTCAAGGTGGTGGACATTATAGGGTTTTGAGACATATTGAGACACTCAGGACGGGAGCAATATTTGAACCTGGGCCAATTTTAGATCGTCTGCCCATTTCCCATCATCTAAAAAATTGGGTGTAGTGTGCTGTTTCCTGTCACTTGAATTCAGCAGAGCTACTAGAATGGATCACCAAAGGTGCCACAGACCAGCATTATTTTATTTTTTCAAGGACTACAGCTTTGAATTGCTTTGTCACTCAGCTATGTGTTTCACAGCCTACTGTACATTTGTTTTCCTTTTTATCCATAGGCATTGCTGATTATTTTATGAAAACAACTTAGCCTTATACACACAGATGAGGTCACGTTGTGACTGGTGACAAAAACAGATTGGTGTTGAATTTGGACACTGATGGCTCAGGTGGAGAGATCATTTTTATATTTAACAACACAGGAATGCATCTCAAAGCATGAACTTTATGTTGCCAGAAGTGATGGTTTGCACCATGTGCCTTCTAGAGAATCTGCAAGATTATTTTTATCACTTGGTTTCTACATTGGTTGTTTTGCTTAGATATGAAGTGTATAGTCACTACAACTACTAAATGTATAATGCACATTTCATGTTAGCTCTTTTAGAGATTGTATACAACAGTACTCTCTCCTTCTAAAACATGCAACCTGCCTCTTTGAGTTTTGGGATTGCCTCTTATTTTACTGTAAATTTCTATACATATAGCCATCCTTTGAGTCTTTTTATTGTCAAAGGGTCAACATGCATACAATTTCCTGTTTTTCATTTCTATAGTGTAAATAAAATTATAACTATGTTAAGAACAGCTGTTTATTTCTTTCCTTAATTCTACT
>CAESWR010000662.1:150449-186456 GCA_903171835.1 Mullus surmuletus | reverse complement strand
GATTTTTCTATTTGATCTAAAAAACCAGAAGAAACGCTGAGGAGCAAATTTCAACCATCAGCTTCAGGAAACATCAGGTGGAGGTGGAGGAAGCATCGGCTGCTGCTCAGCTGTAAATAAAAAAACAGCTCTTTCCTCGGCGCTGCTGCTCCCTCATGTCCTCGGGGCAGCAGGAAAAGGGCTTTAGGCCGAGAGATGCTGAGCCTTGGTGTTGATTCCACGGCTGGAGGAGCAGAGCCGCCAGGAGAAGATCTCTAAAACATGGAAGCAACAAATTGGTCTGAGAGGGTTCAAACTTACAGAAAAAGGAGCTAAGATCATTTTTGTATTTTTGTTTTGCTAGTAAACAGAGAACAAAAAAATCCAGCTCCTTCATTTCTTGCTGTCAGTGTCGGACACACTGATTATTCCAGGTGTGTGTGTGTGTGTGTGTGTGTGTGTGAGTGCAGGAGTCCAGGAGTGTGAGGTGGAGTCAGACCCCAAATAAAATCCAGTCTGAGACCATCGGTCATTAGGCACAGATGTCTGATATAACAAGCACTTATGCTCTCGGAACAGCAGGAACCACACACACACACACACACACACACACACACACACACACACATACACACACAGACACACACACGTCCCAATAATAATCTGATTAAAGAAACACTGTCTAGCTGGCCTAACTACAACCAGCGTTTATTGCTCTCAAACACCACTTTCCATCACAAACGTTTTGGAGCCGTGTTTTGTGTGTAAATATGTATGTGTTTATAGCAGAGGTTCTCTCGTTTAATTTGATAGGAGATATGACTATATTGTCTTTGATTTGTGTGGTGTTTTAGGCCTCTTTTTGGAGGAACCACAACAATTGGTGGACACTCGGCCTTAAGAGGCGTCATATTGTTGTGATTTGCACGTATCCAACAGTAGAGGCGGAATTTAGACCAAGTGCAGCAACTCTCTGCTTCCCAGTGTCGACCAAAGACACTTTGTTAGTTAAGTTAAATATCAATCTCATCATGAGAGAATTGATTGTGGGAGCACAAACACTGCGGTCACCACTATTGATTGTCAGGATCGATCCTCATTTACCGACAAACCTCCATGCACACAAAACCATGTCTGGATGTTTGTCAGCGGGGAGGAGTTCGAGCACGAGACCAAACCGGAGACGAGACAAAATCATTTGTTTTGTCCATTAAAGGTGAAATAACCTGCCGAGGAGGAGCAGCAGCTAACAAGGATACCTGCAAAACCAAATCATCAGATTAATGTCTTATTTCTGACCAGAATTTGTGTCAATAAATGAATACCAAAAAGCAGTTTTAAAGTACATTCAGTGTCCATTTATTTTTCTGCGTCCAGAAAAATAGAAAAAAGTAAAGCAATGAACATTCATACTGCTGAAGTGTAGTTTCTCATGCTTGCGACATTTACAGTACATGTTGATCCGATACAAAGAGTCTTTGAAGTGGACATTTGCTGTGACATATTTACAAAAATAACATTAAAACTGCCATCTCTTTAAACATGTTGACATTCATAAAAATAAAGCTTTCTAACACATTTTCCCCCCAAAATGATCTTATTTACAGTCTGAAGATGGAGATGAGTCCTGTCGCGCTGCAGCCGAGACAAGAGAGCGGTAAATTATCTGAGAAAAAAAAGAAAAAGAAAATATAAAAAGTTTCTTTTCAACACCTAAAAAAGAGCTTTTTTTCAGTTTTGCTACAGCTTAAAAAACAAACAAAAACAACAAAACAAAAAAACCTCCCAAGTCACACTGTAAAAGGACGCTCGCTCACAGTTCTCGGCTGACTGAATCATGATGAATATTGATTTTTTAAGTCCTGACATGTCTGATAGTCAGAACCTAATCGTCAGGAAATGCAAAATAAAGAAAAATCTGTGTTGAGTAAGAAGTCGAAGATACAATTTGCTTTAATGTTACATTCATATTTTGACAGTTAATTTGAAATAAAAAGAAAAGAAAAATAATTGCACTGATTTGACAGGAGAAAGTCGTGCGTGCAAACAGTCAGTTTAAACTGGTGTTAGCAGGGCGAACTAAAGGCACAAATAATGAGCGGGCAGCCGACTCGCCGCGTTGGCACAGGCCAAAGGTGGGCGGGGCTTGTTAAGTCATAAGTGACCTGGTTGTGTCTGAGCGTGAGGTGTACTTACGCTACCAAAGGTCTGTGAAGGTCACTCAGAGGTGGTTCAGATGGTTCTAACCGCCGCATCCCACCGCAGCAGCAAGAAAACCACACAACCCCGAAACAAAGAAGCCCTCGCTTATTAGAACCCGTCTCAACTTACCCAGCGTCCCCTGGGAGGTGCCCACAATGCATCTGTGTGTGCGTGTGTTTATATACAGCATTCTGTAAGTCCTCTCATCAGTGCTCAAACAACAACAACAAAAAAGAATCTGAAATCCTCCTCTCTGCTCAGCGCTCCAGCTCTTTGGTGTCCGAGGTGCCGGCGAGCATCGGCTGCAGGCGCGTGTGGAGCAGCCGGCGCTGCTGCAGCCCCCCCCCTTTCCCCCCCCCTCGCCGTGTTCACTCCCTCCGCCTCTCAGCTGTCGGTGTCCTCCCGCTCACTCCGTCAGGTTCTCCTCCTTGCCGGCATCTGAGGTGCGACAGGACAGGGATGAGATTTCAGGGAAGAGATTTCAGGGAAAGCCCACGAGTCCTGATCCCCCCCACCCCATTAAAGGTCTGTGAGGCAACAACACCAGGAAGATTTCATAACTACGTTTTGCACAACTTCCCGCCTCAGAAAGTAGGGATTCGCCCGCAGAAATAACAATGGCTGTGTTTCCATGGCTGCTTTGGTCGGGATACCCCAATTGATTACCATCACCATGGATACTGGAATAACCCTGTTTGCTGGAATAAGGACCTTAACCCCAATATTGACTGCATTGAAATGTAGCCAGTGAGAGTGAGCACAAGTAGCTGTGTTCCTGCACAAACTAACAGGGTTCATGATTCCTTTTGAAGCCCTGGAGCGCCGAGGACCCGGCAGCGGCTGCCGGCCCGAGCCCACCCAGGATGTGTTTCATTTGCAAAAATACAACTCATGACACAAACATTTCAATAAACATCCGCGATTCAACGCAGCAGGAGGGCGGGTTAGTGTTTCCTTCACTGCACTCGGATGCATCACACAGTATCAATCATCACACAACATCTAGCAAACGTTCATGCATCAAAGAGGCAGAAGAAGCTGCAACATGAGAACAACACAGGAGACTCTGCTACAACTTCACCAAACAACTCCAGCCCTGGTGGTCTGAATACTGAGGACTCGGGGTTTGACAACGACAAAGTGTAAAAGTTCAAATATAAACCCAAACCGAGAGATCAAAAACCTTTGGTGGGAAACGCGCCGTGAGTTCCAGCGATCGTCTCCGAACACGCCGGGCGTTTGTGAGGAGTGCGAGGCGGCGACTTCATGCTGCCTCTCACACAGCTGGAACCATGTGACTGCAAACCACCGAGGAGACGTGCGGCCTTGCTGCTCGGCGGCCCAGAGACGCGGACTGGCGCTCGACAGACACCACTCTGGACTCTTTTTTCATTAAAGCAACACTATGCAACTTTTCGCTTTTTAGCAAAATATCCGGAATACGAAAATGCTAGGAGATGTGTGTGTGTGATTTATTTGATTATGTTTACAATGTGCAGGGATTATGCATTATTATGGGCTACTGAAAAATAGAAATCCTCACTGTAAATAATACAGAAACATATCTAATAGACTGGACCTTATTTTTAAATTGTACATCGGAGCAAAGAAAAACCACAGTCAAATTCCTTGTATGCGTTCACGTACTTGACCAATAAAGCGGATTCTGATTCTGATAAAAGACGTAAATGACCTCAATGTGCCAGACGAGCCCTAAAAGATGAAAAAGTGTCATGGTGGAGATCAGATGTTCAGCAGAACCTGCTGTGAGTCATGGAGGAGCCACACGGTGACGACGCCCTTTAAGCTGCGTTCACTCCAAACGCCACCAGAATACCAACAGTCAGAGTCAAAATGTGATTCTAAGTGATTCTTCTGCAAGCAAAACCACTGGTGTCTCATCACTGAAGAGTCCATTGTGCTCAAGTGACGTGATCCGCGTGATGATGCTGTTCGTGAACGCGGCTTTAGAGGTTTGGAGTCGTCTCACCGTGACATTTAATTCCCAGCAGAAGTCATCGTGCGGAGTCATGGTGACGCCGCTCAAGCAGCACAAGAACAACCCGCACCTTCCACGCCTCCGTCTGCACTGAACGCCCAGGTTGACCTCTGAGGTTTGTCCGTTTGAGGGAGTTTTCCTCGTGTCAGGGAGGGTCAAAAAGAGCAAAGAATGGAGCTGCTCGGGGGGACGGAGCCCCACCAAAGTGACGCTGTGTGCAAATACCCATTCAAATTCTATCACGAGCACAGTGTTGCCAACCTCTCAGTGGGAAAGTAGCTACTGGCTTTTCTTAAAGTTGCTAGAAGTCGTTAGATGACGCCATTGCCTAATTTGCATGAATGGCAATTTGCAAGCAATGTAATGAATGTCACGGGAGAGACAAAAGGTGGGAAAAAAACACCCTCAATCTGTTTAAAACTACAAATGAACTTATTTCTGTTGATCCCTGATTTGTTGATTTTTTTTATTTAGCCACTGCTGGATATTTCGCTTATGTCACAGAGAGGCACACTTGAGTAAGTGACTGAGGCTTTGTGAGTCAAATGTAGTGATTTATTTTTTCCATGACAGATGCTATACAAATTGAAGTTATGATTATTGAGGACAGTAACTGCAGAGCGATACGTGCCTTCACTCATCTCCCAAATGCCAGAAAAGTTGCCAATTTCACCAGAAAAAAATTGCTAGTTTTGTTGCTACTCCCTTTTGACAAAAAAAGAAGTCGCCAAGAGGGTTTGAAACGTTGTTAGATTATGCAGAAAGTCGAGCAATTGTCAACATAAACCCCGGGAGGAGTTTGTATTTCTGTCTAAGAGTCTAAGAGGGTCCCACTGCCCACTTTGAGCAGCCAAATCCGTTATTCATTAATCACAGCAGCAGCAGCAGCAGCAGCTCTCTCTCCAGGCGCTTTCACACAGGGCAGGTCGACACCATGCTCTTTATCATCTATACATTTACAAAGACCCAACAAATCACCTGAAGGCAAACACCATGGCGATGGGTAAGTAAAAACAGACTCACGAGAGGTTCACGATATATGAAGATCAGGGATGGATGGAGGCATCACACAGACGAGAACCTTCAACACATTCAAGCCAGCAAACATTTCTGTCTGTTTGTCGTCTCCATCCTCTGACCTGAACCTCCGCGAGGTTCCGCACTCACTTGTTGGTGTTGCTTTCCACCTCCATCTTAGAAAAATACTGAAGCAGGAGTTTGGGGGTTCGGGAGCTGCTACGGATCTGTGCGCAAGAGCCATGCAGGATCACAGCAAAGGAGCGCCGGGCCAAGCCTAACACTTTCCTACACTATCCGCAAGACATATTTCTACACTATGAGCTCAGTGAACTATTTTTTTTTTTAATGTCAAACATATCTATTTTTAATAATTATTAAGTACTTATTATCCATGCCTGAGATCAGAAAATCCCGACCTTTGCCAAGGTCATCCTGTGCAGCCTATGTTTTATGTCCCTCTCCCCTCATCTTATAGAAACTACTATCACAGAAGTGATAGTGTTTGGGATGATGGATATTTCGTACAGTTCTATGTTTTCACAGCAATCTTTGCCGCCCTGACTGAGGTGGACGACATGTTGTTTACATCATTGTATTACGGTGAAGAGGCGGGATGCTGATGGGAGTGAAATATGGTTTTACAGGGTATCGTTACTTCACAACTACTCACTATGAAGACACATCACCGTTGGTGTCTGAGCGTATTTAATCAAACCCATGTCAGTGCACTGCAGCCAAACGTCTCCATGCCGACACAAAGATCCACACACCACTGCGGCATCCACCGTGGAGGCTGCGTGGCATCAAGCCGACTACTGACGGGCAGCGTGCGCACACAGGCAGGGTGTGAGCCTCCTACCTGGGTCAGGGTTAGAGGGCGGGATGGGAAGGGGGAGGGGGGGGGCTCGGGGTCCTGGGCAGAAGAGATTTGGGGGCTATCAGTGCTGAGCATCTATACCTGCAGGGCTGAGCACCAAGGCCTGGAGGATGTCCGACAGGGAGACGATGCCCTCGATGCTGGAGCACTCGTCCACCACCACCAGCCGATGCACCTGATCCACACAGGAATAGAAATTAGCAGAGCAACAACTGAGGCACGTCAGTGTGTTAGTTAGTTACTAAGTAAGTAAGTAGCACTTTTTTTAAACAGCAGTTACAAAGTGCTTAACAGGGCACATGAAACAAACAACACAACAAATGGTCAACATATGAAACAAGAATACAAACTAGAGACCAAGCAATGAACACTGGAAACGTAGTCGGGAGAGCGTACATGTTCACATATATGCCATCCTATAGAGATGAGTCTTAAGGCGTTTTTTTCTTATTTTCTTTTAAAAGTCAACAGACTCGGCTGACCGAACAGAGTGGGAGACTGTTGCACAGTTTAGGCTGGCAAAAGCACAGTCACCCTTAGTTTTTAAATTATTGTGAGGAGTGGCTGGGAAGTTGTGCTTCAAGGACCTGAGTGGAAGAACCTGCGAATGTGGGTAATGGTAACTCAGAAATGTAGTGCTTTGAAAGTGAGCAGAGGAATTTTGAAATGGATGCTAAACTTTACCGGTAACCAATGTAGAGCAGCTAAGGTGGGAGTAATCTGATCTCTGTGGCGAGTCCTGCAGAGTCGTCTGGCAGCTGCATTTTGAACGAACTGTAGCTGAGCCAGAGCAGTTTGGCAGGTGAAGAGAGAATGACAGTCCAGACGGGAGAAAATGACGGTGTGAATGATATGTTCTAGGTTAATAGGAGATAATAATGATCAGATTTCTGTGATATTTCTAAGCTGGAAAGCAGGACTGGACTAGTTTGTTAACATGGAAAGAAAAGTTCAGTTTTGGATCGAAAAAGGCGCCGAGATTTCTGAGGTGGTTTGATGGAGGTGACAAGGGGTCCAAGGTGGGGATAGATATTGTTGGTGATTGACAAGAGGAGGCAAAAATCTCACTTCAGCTTTGACTATTCTGTCCACAATGGTCTCCATGGTCTCCATTTTATGGCACTTCATGACTCCTTCAAAGTACTGCGAGCGATGCTTCAGAGCCTGGGTCACCGTGATGTCCAGGTTGTTGTACGTCTTCTCAGCAGCCAAATTCTAAACACCAACAGCAGCCTGTCAAAGCATTGCCAGTCGGACACAGAGTGCAGAGATACTCGTAGATTTACTTACAATCACATCAAACTTGGAGTAAATATCCACAACTTTGCCTGTGACAGAGGAGAGATATTTGTCAGCACGTGAACAAGCCGCATGAAATCATCCCCCACAGTGACGCGCGTGATCCCACCTGACTCATCCACCACGGGCAGAGCAGACACTCGTCTCTCCACAAAGATGTTGAGCGCTTTGATGATGGGTGTGTCCGGGTGGATGAAAGCAATGTCATGGTAAGTACCAATGCCCAGTTCCCCGAGAGTCTGCTTCATGAAAGCTGGCTTTGGCATTTCACACATCTGCAGCGGGGAAAAAATAGGGAGACCGGGTGCCATCAGGGCCGAGGTCACAGATCAGCCACTAGGGGGCAGCAGGCAAAGAGAAGTGGGCCAAAAGGAGCCTCAATATCAATCGCTGCTTAAAGGCATGGTATTGCTGTTAGTGAAGCTCATGGACTCACAAAAAGCTGCAGGAACTTGAGGATCCTCTTGTGTGTGAGAATATAAAGTGCATTCCCCGTGACGGGGTCGATGACAGGCAGGCGGTGAATTTTGTTTTTGATGAGGGTGTACACTGCGTCAAACAGGCTGCAACACAACAGACAGCAGTTACAAGCAGACATTGTATCCAAACAGACAAACGAGAGAGGGAAAGAAAGAGACGGAGCGATTCATTATTGATGGCCGGGCGGCGCACCTGGCGTCGGGCGAGATGTTGACGAGAGGTTTGAACGTTGCTTGAAGGTAAACCTCTGTAGCAAAAGAAGAGAAGGGTTTGATGCTCCTGCAGGGAAAAAAGGGTCTGAATGGAGGAGGGGACGGAGTGAACAAACCTCTCCACGTTTCAAGCTTGTGTTCCTCGAGTTCATAGATCTGTACCTGAGAAGAGAAGAGAAGAGAAGAGAAGAGAAGAGAAGATAAGACGGCTTCAACACCGGGAGAGAAACCCTCCGCCTTGCGCCAACACATCAGGATTAGGATTCAAATTTATTGTTATTACACATGCACTAGTAGATGGTAACGCACCCAATCCAGAAGAGCATTGTATACAGAAAGTGCGAGTTCTATCTACTACTCTACAGATTTGCACATGTGGAAAAGTATGACAAAAGACAGATAATATGAATATAGACAATATACAGATGTTCACATATTATATAGATGAATATGAATATAGACTATTATACAGATGTAGAGCTGGGTGATATAAAAATATATTGATATTTTCTATGGGGAATATAGAATGAGACCATATTGTTTATATCGATAATAGTATTTATTTGTTATAAAGGAGAAGAAAATCAGTAATTTGATGTTAATAAGGCATTCATTTGTAAAATTAAACTAAAAAGATTGGTATTTTACTTTCGTGATATCTATTTTAAAAAAAGATTGCCTGTTGGCCTAAATATGCACCTTACATGAAGCTTTATAATTTCAAAAAAGTTACTCCTGTTGTTATTAAGTATTTGTTATGTTTAAATTGCTATTTGAACAGCTGAGATTGAATCAGGTGAAGAAACCTATTTATTTATTTTCGCAACTATGCATTGAAATAGCTGGTTTCAATTAAACTACTTGTGACATGTCATATTTGACTTTGGCTGAAAATTGAGCTCAGTGCGGAAAAAATATCGGGATGTATATCGTATATCGATATTCAGCCTAAATATATCAGGATATGAGTTTTGGTCCACATTGCCCAGCTCTATGTACGGTAGATGTACACATATTAAATGGATAGGTATATCAGACAGACTAAATGTACAGATATGCTATACAGAAGTATATACACAACAGACAAATGGGTGTGCATGGGTAGAGGTAAGGTCAGCGGAGGGGAGGGTCTGCGGGGGTTAGAGTTAAAAGGGAGACGGCTTTGGGGAAAAAAGCTGTTCCTAGGTCTGATAGATTTGGTCCTGAGGCACCTGATTTGCCGGCCTGAGGGAGAAACAACACATGCCCTACGGTTGGACCTACCATCGGCGACTTATAGTATCTGTGCAGTATGATGATGAAATCTGTGATCGTCAGCATCCCTGAGAAATAAGAAAAAGACAAACATGTAGTAATTTGAATGCGGCGCACAGAGCTGAGGTGAGCAGAGCACAAGCAGCTAGCCAGGCGTGGTTCAAACAACACATCACCCACCCAAACACACACACACCCCCGCCTCGCCCTCACGCTGACTCTGCATTCATTATTCATCACAGGCTGACTTGCAATAAACTCTATAAGGGTCAGAAGAGGGAAAAAATAGAGAAAAATTGAGCAGCAAAACAAAACCACTGACTTGGTTTTGACTCCTCTTCTGACAAACGGTCTGCAGGGTTTTATTTTTCTTTTCTCTCCTTTTGTTCTCCCCTCCTGTGAACGATCCCTGGCCCCGCTGAGTGCCGGTCGCAATACAGCAGAGCCACGGCAGCGCTTCAATGCTTTATGACACTTCTAATGACTTCTGCTCAATAAACCTTCCCATCAGGACCAGCAGCGGTAAACACACAAAGCAGCGGTAACCCCTGACCCCCCTAACCATTCCCCTGATAAAACTGGACAAACCAGGGCATAAGATGATTTGGAGAAAAATAAAAATAAAAAAATAGAAGAACATCAATTTCTTTTCATTTCCTCTCTTCAAACTGAAGTCTTGGCAAGCCGACCTGCAGCGTCCATTACGTTCTCCTTCTTTTTGACAGAGCATTAAACCTCCAAGATTTTCATTTCAATAAAACGTCTGTTGTGTCTCCATTCATCACTGACTGAGGCAACGCCGCGCTGATGAAGGCAGCGCACACAGACGGACGCACCCGCCCGCAGCCATTGGGCCGCCACTTTGAATGCAAATTGAGAACTTCACAATAAAAGCGTTTAACTGGCAAATCATGCATCCGCCTTTATTTTGAAGCAGCCACGGTGAATGGAATGTGTTTGCGCAGCTAGCTTAGCATAGAATGCCGTGGCCTAATGTCAAATGTGTCTCCCAAACAGGACAGTGGGGATTTAGGGTTTTTTTTCCACAGCAGTTGAGCTGGTGCCTCAGCTTCTGGATTACATGAGGTCTGATGAAGGCTGCTAGCAAACTAACTTTTGCAGCATAAAATAGAAACAAGGGCCGATGAGTGACCAACCTCATCAAAACTTAGCATCAAAAGGGCAAAATTCCCTCATTATCTGTTCATGGGTACTGTGTGCCCCAACCCGACACAGCCATCAGCTGATCGCATTACACTGAGTTTGGCAACAACTCCTTACATTCCCAAGGTGGTTTGATAGGATCAACAGTGGCTACGTTGACATGCAGTCAAATAAGCCTTTTTCTCACAGAATATTAGTAATAACCCAGTTGCACGCAGCCATGTAAACACCAATAATCCAACTGAATAACCAGAACATGCTCATATTCCCGTTATTTCCCTTATTCCCCCTGGTTCCTCCTTCTCTAAGGTAAAGATGTGATGATGTCTCCTCCTTTTAGGATCTCGCCATCAAAAGGAAGATGAATTAGTGTTGTGTTCATGTCCTATTGGCAAGGAATCTTGGTCTTTGGAGTCCAGGAACTCCTTGTAAACATGGCCAAAGGCGAGAGCAACACCACGCCACACTTTTGGAGTGAGGAGGAAACCAATCACTTCATCAGTGTGATGAAAGACACAAACATCCTGGACTTTGGAGACGCTAGAAAGTAGCGGGATAGAAGATCCACAAAAAGGGGAGCGGGAAGTCTAGACGTTCTGCGTGCGTTGCTGCTTTGATCGGGATATCACCATTGATTACAATCCCCATGGATACAGGAACAACCCTGTTTGCTCACATATGGAAACACCTTATTCACAATGTTTCACTAACTGGAATATGGACCTTAACCCCAATATTGACTGACTGGAATTGTAGCAAATGTTTCTCTCGCACACACTGAAGAAGAAAATGTTTTGAAAATACACATTGGAGAGCCATTATATGGTGAAATACGTCGCCACATGTACTTTAACAACATTTGCCCCCCCCCCAACCTAAGCCTCCACACTCCCCATGGGAAACAGCCCCATTGTGATCTCACACCCCCCTTACCTGTTCCAAGAAGGAACAGAGCCCCCACTCCCCTCTGAACTCTGCAGGGAAGCTTCCAAGGTTCACACCTCGGACCATCAGGATGTCCCTCAGTGCGCCCCACCTTTTGTCCTCATCTGAGTCCACATCTTACTAGTCTCCGACCACCTGGACTCTCGGTGTCTCCACCTTCCTCTACGTTGTCTGAATTTGCATCTCACTGTCCTGCTGACTCCTGCACGTTGATCGGTCACTCTGTCCTCCTGTCTCACACTTGGTCCTGCCCTGACCTCATCAGCATATGGCTGCATGGATCATGTTAGAATTTTCACTTCCGGGTCAAGTTTCCACTCTAAACTTTAAAGGTGTGCACAGTTCACACAATAAAAATGTAATGGCATGCATGTGTTGACAGGATTCTTACCCACAAAGCTTTGCTTCTCTGTGTCCCATAGTGGAGCTGCTCGTACGCCGTTGGCCACCAAAGCAAAGAACGCTTTTTTAACCTGCCCAACAACAAATGCAAATGAACCGTCCATTAGACAAAACTGGATTCTTGTTTGTTTCAAAGGTAGTTTGTACATTAAAATGCATATTTGTGTGATTCTTTTGTGTTAAAAAAGAGAGAGAGAACTGGTTAAACTATGAAAATGAATTATTCTGGTTTAATTGTAGTTTTAGTATTCTCTCTGTGTTCAGATAAGGGCTCTCCATCCCTCCAGTGGATTTAGTGGTTGAAGTGTTACACATCAAAGGGGTTAGGCCTCACCAGGATTACTGTTTAACAGCTTTATGACGGTTTCATCTCAATTTCATCAACCAGCTCATAGAAACTCCTCCAAGGCACAAAATACTCCTCCAGCTTGTGAACATTAACTTGAAAGTTGCTTCTCATAACAACTGCTCCTGATTAGAAGACTGATCGGCCAGAGAAAAGCACTTCACACGCTGAAGAAGGAAAAGGAAACAGTGAAGTCGGTCAGAACTCACTTGGAGTGCCGTGTCGAACACGACCAGCTTGGAGCTTGTCGGGACAATGTCGTAGCACTTATGGGATTTCATAAAGCGCATGTAAATATCACTCTCAGGTTCAGCAGCTGGAAGAGAACAGCAGGGAAACACTAAGTGGAAGCAAACATTTCACAGAGAATACACAACTGCTCAGAGCACAAACAGCCATTATGGGCCTGGACTACTTACTGCCACTTTAGGCTCTGTCTTACTGTAATTACACTGTAATAACTATGGAGAAAAGGCTGTAGGATGTGGACCCCCGCCGAGCAGCTCGGAGAGGAAAGCAATTATTTCCACATCAACTAAAAACATTGAGAGTATGAATCGATGACTTGACTGACAGGATGAATATTTCATTGCATGACTTTGGGTAAAAATGAATCATTTGCGTTTTCCTAAAATATTAAGAGGCCACTCAAACTGTCAGGACTTTCATTTAGATTGAATTTACATTTTCCCTACAGAATCTTTGCCAGATAAAAACGTCGTTTTAAAAAAAAAACAAATTGTGATTAAGGCGCTTTGTTCCCCTCCCGGGACGATGGTCAGACCGGCTCTGAGGGCGCAGCGGCAGCGGCTGCGAGCGGCGGACAGACGGTGATCAGAATAAAAGCTGCAGACACTCACCGTCATCGTCGAGTTCAAGTTTCTCCAGCATGCCTTCGAACAAGCCGGGGACCTGCAACAGAGGACAGCGGCGGCGGGGAGTGAGTGAGTGAGAGAGGGAGTGAGGGAGGGAGTGAAGGAGTGAGTGAGTCCGCAGCAACACGCGGCGGCGGCGCGGCTTCACCTCCGGCGGCCGCTGCGCCAAACCGCGACCTGCGACACCGGGAGGACCCGCGTCAGGGAGCTGCTGAGGCCGCAGAGCCAAGACTTCAGCTGCGCGTTGTTGTCAGGCTACAGACAATCACAGACTCTCTCACCCTCTCCCTCTCCCTCTCTCTCTCTCTCACACACACACACACACACACACACACATACATACACACACTCACACACCTTTTAAAGTCACAGTGGAGCAGTCCGGATCTGTCCGCTGCAGCGACCCCCGACATAAAGCAGCGTGTGCGGCTTCAGTCCCGACACACACTCGCTGCTCGGCTCATTTCCCTCCCAAACACACACGACCGCGTCGAGTCCTTCACACCGAGCGCGGAGGAGGGCTGTGTGTGTGTGTGTGTGTGTGTGTTGGGGGTGGGAGGGAGGAAGATACAGGAAGCTCCACGCGCTGAGGACACACCCCTCCGCGCGCGACAACCTGTGCCTTCACCATATTAGGAAATCCCTCGCGTTGCTTAGCAGCAAGAAGCTGGGGATGCCTTGTCACATCCTCAACACCCAATTCTCCCTCTGACAAAAACGCAGAGGAGGAACTCGCGTTAACTCCTTCACGGCGAGAAGGAGCGCTGCGTCACAACGGCGTGGAGCTCTGCAGGCCGCGTCTGCCCAGACAACCATTCCTCCCTTTTCATGTCCTAATTTGCAAGCGTGTTCACGAGGAGAGAGGGAGGCGGCCGCATACCCGCTCTGGGATGCTCAACATTCCCCAGCGTGGTCCTGCAATGGTGACACAGCACTTCCACGGCCAAGAACCAGATCAGCACTTTCATCAATCTCTGCCCCTGCTGCGCCACAGCAGCCTGCTGTGGTTTAGACTCCACAGAGGCACACGTGTTCACCATCCATTTAATGAATTGCTTTTTGAATTTTTGGATTCAACTACACCGGAGGGTCTGGTGCACTCCCTTTATATATGATGAACGGGGAGGCTGACAGGCACTAACTTGCCATGAGTCCTTGGGTGTTAATACCAACTGTACACAGCGCAGGGAGATGAAATATTGATTTGGCCTTTCTGCCTCGGATCAACCATCACTCACGGCGACGGCTACAGATAATTATTGATTAAATCCAGGCCGAGTGTTTTGCAGTCATTCCTCTCTCGCTGTGGCAAATCTGGCTCTACAGGCCACAGTTACTCTCTGATGCTGCTTTAAACCTTGAACAATTGACACCTTGTGTTGGGGTCAAAACTCAGGGAAACTCAAGAGTATCAGAGCTCAAGTTACACGGACTTGGGCACGATTACAAAATACTCTTTCACAAAGAGTTTTTCTGAGCCATTAACCAAAAAATGAACCAGCAGGTGTAAAAAAACATCCATGTTCACATGTAAATGCAATTAAAGCTCTGCACCTTCAGGCAGCAATATAATGTTAACTTATAAAAAGGCATCAGCCAGTCAGAGTGAAGCATGTTTTTGTGAAACAATGGCGCCCTGAGGAAGGGGATGCTCATATTTATTACCCGCTGTCTCAGAATACAACCATCGGGATGTAAACAGAGTAGCTAGCAGCGCAGAATCTGACCTCAGCTAAACAACACTGTGGGCACAAGATGTGGCAACACTGAAGTCCCTTTTCCCTTTCCTTTCCTGAACCCCTTTTCAGCACGGTGACACCACAACGCCATTTCTACATATCCGTTTTGAGGACCGAAAATGCTATGTGGATGATAGACCCAAACACAGAGAGTGAGACAACACTCGCAGCGTGGGACAGCGTCAACGTCCCGCACTCCATGTGACGTTACCAGCATTTCCAAACAATCGCCACCACAGATATCCAAGTGGTTTGAATGTTGACCATTTGCAAAACAAAGCAGGGACTCCACAGACGAATGTTTGGTCGGTGGTGCTGAGGCCTCCACATGGACACACCACCCAAGCGCTCCCGCCGTCACAGAGATGTGACGCTGAAACGTTTCTCGAGCAAATCCAAGTTAACGACACGAGCAGAGAGCAAACAAACGGCCTTGTGGGAGTGGAAACATTCCTGCAGGGACTCACTTGTTGTGAGGTAGAGTAGTGTGGCACAGGGCTCAGAGAGGGTATCGGGGGTTTGGCGGTGGGGAGGCTGAGGCGCTGTCCCGTGTCCGGCGGTGTGGAGACGGAGCGGGAGCGCGAGTGTGTCTCCAGGCTGGGCTGGGCCTCCTGGGTGAACACGGGCTGGCTGGACGCCTGCGTCGGGGTTGTAGGTGGTGTGGAAAGTCCAGAGGCTGCGGACAGATAAGCAGAGTCCAGCTCAGATACTCACACTCTCTTTCTCTCCGTCAACCGCAAGATGGAAGCCGTCGATACTCTGGGTCGATGAGACGCTGCGATAGTGACAGCCACAGATAGCATCAATGCTGTCACATGCAGAGGTGGAATGCACATTGGAGATAAAGCTAAGCCCGGCTGCTGACAGGCCGGGATGTGGCGGATAAAACATGGTTACAAACACAGTGAGGATATTGAGTTACGGAACATTAAGTGAAATACAGCTGGCAGCACATGTGAGCTCTGCCTCTTTATTCCTTTCACATATGAGTAGTGATGGAGGAGGTCTTATAGCACAAGTCCTTGCTCACACCTCAACATCTGACAGCCATTAAAATATTTTCAAAAAATAAACACAAAGGTGTCAATTACACGGTTATGTTTGATTCTGCTTCACAAACAGCTGTCAATCAACAGAGGGACGGAGCTGCAGTAGATAATGCAAATCATGCGCTACCACTGTGCGGCTTTGTGTCATTTTTGCTTGTGTCTTCAGTAGATAACTGCATTCAAGTAATTGATGTCAGAGATTAAATGATGCAAATTCAATGCAGCCGTTTTTGTCCATGACAGCTGCATTTCCTGGTAGTCTAAATCTGCCCACAGATGAGGACTATTGCTTACCAGGATATCTGTTTTAAAAAGAGGTTGGACCATTTTATACTCGTCGGATGTTTATCTTCTGAATATGATGTGATTATGTAAACTATGAATGCTAGAGACCTTGGTCATTCCTGCAAAAAAAAAGCATTGATTTATAATTTGAATTTAATTAAAAATGATATTAATGTGATAACTGCCAGCTTTAATCATTCTGAATGGCTACTCTGATCAATAATGAACGACCGGAAAAAGGATTAGAGTGAGCCATCCGGCCGGGCCTCACGCCGCGGCTGTCTGCAAGTCCTCCTCGGTAACTAGGCCAATCCTGCAGCAGCGAGGCTGGCAGTCACTTCAGCAGTCAGCTGTCTGTGACGCAGCTGCTCCTCCTCCTCCTCCCGTGGTGTCAGGTTGATGGTAGCAGTCACATGACAGACCTCACATGCTCTTTTGCGTTGAGCATCACAACCTTACGCAGAGGGACATGAGACACTCATGCTGCTGTGGCTTCTTTTTGCCAACACATTTCTGTGGTCTCACAACGTTCACATGATGGTAGGAACAGCCAGGCTGTGTCAGCCCGGTAGTTTTAAAAAAAAATGTCAACAGCCTCGGCCTGACTGTGATGGTAATAGTTCACTCAAATAGCTCTCTTAGTCAGACAAACACACAGGTCAATTCAATCTTATTTATAGTACCAATTCATTCAAAAAGCAATATACAACTACTGCTTGTGTTGCGTGATGACTTTTTGTTAAAGTTCCTAGAGATGACAGAGACTCAACATATCCCTTCAGAACAATCGCTCAGGGACAGGGGTCGGGAAAAATTCCCTTTAACAGAAGAAAAATCTGGAGTAGAACCACAGCTCCGGGTGGGTGGCCCTAGATAATGCGATGGGAGGGCAAACTGTTTTAACATGGTGAACTGCGAGTACCTAAAAGGACTCGCAGTTCAGCACATCTTCCACAGTCAAGTTATCCAGGCTTTAAAAAACGTAGCAGGCAGCTAGGAAAAACAAAAGGAGGAAGATAACATCAAGCTAAAAAGGCTAAGTCATAAACCACTCACTAATGAAGAGTCACAGCACATGCTGTCCCAGTTAGAATTACCAAAAGAAGTTCAGAGAGCAAAGCTGAAGGAGGTGTATCACCACCTACTGTCGCATGTGGGTGACAAAAATATCTGTCAATAGATCAGATCTCCAGGTGCTTGTACACGGAGACAAGGTCAGTATTCCTTGTCCAATCAAATGGATGGAGCTGTGCAAGCAAAGGTACCGACATACAGGACTGACATCAGCCATGTGCTCCGAAGGGTTTGTATCACAAAGCTCGAATAACTACGACAGCAGCAGACATCTTCTTCTAATAGCTCTTAAGCACTGCTGACGGGTCCCCATTAATGTTGATGTAAATAAAGTATGTAAATGTCACATGACAACGCAACTGTAGGAATGAAAAGACAAGGATCAACATTTTACCATCCGTAAACCTATTTTACTGCCTTGAGGATTTACAAAGTGCAGGCATCATTCATCATCGATTGAAGTCTTCAAGCACATCAAATAAAACATTCGGGTTTATAAGACACTTTTAGGTTGTGTGTTGAGTGGACATTTTTTGGGCCCACACTATCTCCTGACATTTAGTTGGCATACACCAGCCCTCTTTGGAGTGCCCTGCTTCCGCCATGTAGCCTTCTTATTATAGCCATGCTGTTGTGGCACATTCCACAGGAGGAGATAACAGGGGGGCCGGGAGCCCTCGTCTCAGCCCGGTTATTAACGGGCAGCTTGGCACCACCAAGAAAACAGGAAATGGAAGCTTTGCTGCAAATGGTGGAGTTTATCTAACTTTACACCCCTAAAAAGCAGCGGGCACAGAGCGCCCAGCATGTGCTACGCATGGAGACTGTGCTGAACACAGTTTTGTCCGGGCAGGATTTCTGGTCCTCCAACACGATTGAAAACTGTTGGGCCAAATTTCACTAAGACTGGTGGAGGTGGAGCCAAGGGGGACCCCTGGGCTGGGGATGGCGACTTTCTTACTTACACAAGTACAAAAGGAATACACCGATAGGCCCTACCTGGGCCAACCCAGGTACATTATCACCCACCCAGGTCGATTAAATCCATATCCACCCACCACTGGTAAATTTTCAGTCTGTGCTAACTATTACAGTATAGTACAGTACAGCATAAGTATACAGTATTACATCGCAAAATACTTAATGATGTCATGTTCTACAAACAGTGTTTTTTTCTTAGACGAACATCTTATTGAGGAAGATTCAACTGTTGCACAATCCAACCAGCTGCAGTCTTTGATCTGCTCTGGTTTTATGCACAGCACACAAGGGACCTAAAGGAAATTTAAAACTGTCCTCTGACATATTATAAAGAACCAATCGGGGATAGATTAATGAAACAAAGTAGATATTTAAATTGCTTTTTATAAGTTTGATAAGTGGGCAGGATTTTAAGGATCCTGCTACTTGGCGCTGAATCCGTTTTAGTTGACATCAGAGCAGAGCAGAGGCTCCTGGATCCCTGCGACACTCGTCTCTATCCAGCCATGTAATATGATGAATCATAACTGCAAATGTCGCGACGGCCGGTCAGAACTGGTGACTAGATAGTGAAGCAATCGATGACATAACTGTCACTGGCATTAGAAAACACTGGGCTCTTGAAGCAATTTGTTCAGTAAACAAAAACACTCCAGGTGAAGCACATCTCTAACAATGGACACACCAAGTCTCAGAAGTGCGTGAGCTCCATCATGGAAAACCGACAGTGTCACTAAGAGGCACACTGATGTCCTCTAATTGGCTACAGCTCAAATGTCTCGCATAGCTGTCAAAGCTTATGTGAAAATATGCATCTCAACGCACAGTGTGAAGGTTTGGGATCAAATGACGGATGATTTAGGAAGAGGTGTCAGCAAGCCATAGATTGCCTCGATGGCTAACTGTAGAGCGAATACGACCACGTACGGGTGTCCATCATTGTGACAGCAGTGCGCTGTGCTCATCTGCGCAGCGGAGGTCAGCCTGGCTCTAAATCAGGAGCTGTGAAGCCTGTGAAAAAGTGACGCTTCTACGATGCTCCTGTGCCTCGCTCATCAGGCGTTATGAGCTTTAGAGGGAGTACGTGAAGTCTGCATGGCCTCTCTCACCACCTTCTCTACGTCTTCTTTAAACTGAATAAATACTAAGACGACAGATGCCTACTAAAGTTCAACTGTTATGATTAGCTGCACCACAATGAAATATCTGCTGTTGATTTTGATCAGAATTTAAAAATGGAGCTGCTATTCTGGTGAGACTCTCTAATGTGGCTCGTATTTCAAATATGAATCACCATCCTCTTATGTGAGCACTTCATTTGTCCCCGAAACCTCATGATATTTGAATTAGTGCTGAATCAAGGAGAGTGGCACCGCATCGTGTCACGGTAATTCAGCCCTTTGAAAGGTACCGGCCGACCTCACGCCGCGGGTCAACCCCTCATATAGTTTTACCACTCTGGCCTGGGTCCCATCGCTTTGTGTAGCTGCAATGCATGCATTTGTGTAACCAGAGACGAGCCACCAGCACCTAAATATACCAGGAAAAGAATGGTAGCAAACCATCTGCGGGACAAAGTAGCCTCTCTTTTCAGTTCAGTGCAGAACATTCTAAGGAGATGATTCTGAATGCACCACAGTTGCAGCCTATGCATGTTGCAAATAAAAAGATGTGAAACATTACCGGCCAGACAGGACGCCTCAGACTGATGCCTCCCTCCCAGCCCATCCTGCTCCTTGCGCTTCTTGCTCCTCCTCAAGCTGCCAAACCTCTTCATGGAGTGCAGCAGGTTGCGTGTTCAGAACTAAATTTGACCATGACCATCTACATTCCCAGGATGAAGAAAGTTGTGGAGAGACTAATTGGATAAATGTGTTCAGCTGAAGCTGAGTCCGGTTAAGCGAGTGCGGTCGTCCACTTTTCCCCAAAGGAGGCAACGAATCTTCTACAGAGGCTTGAAAAAAAAAACCCAAACACTGATCTTCTGTGATGTTTCCGTGGAGAGTAGAACTTGCTTTACAGTGGAGGCTACACTTGCATATTCAGGTGTCTGAAAGAAAAAGTATGCTCCTGTGTGACGGCTGCAGGAAGCACCAGGAAGCTGCGAAAAGCAGGACGCCGAATGTGTGCCAGCTCAAGTCTGAGGGCTAAAAACTCTTGAAGAAAAAGCCCCTCTCCCTGCTCGTCGGCGTCAGAGCAGAGTTGTCAGGTGCAGCTGTGGGAGCGTCTCTTTAATATAGCACGCCTGTAAAAGGAGGCCAGTCCGCGGAGGAGAAGCAGACCATTGGCTCAGCCCGCATGCTTCCCCGCCCTCCTTATTCCTTCAGCAAATTCCGCACAGGCGCATCTGTCTCACTCCGTCTTCACACACTCGCACATTCTGACTTCTTTTTTCTCTCCCAAGTAAAAAACTATTTGCAGCTTTAGGTGATCACAAGTGCACACGTTTGGCACAGTCGTACCACAGCTTGGCCGTCGGTCTGTAACTTTTAGGGGCTGACCTTTAAAGAGTGCTGGGGACACTCCCCCCGTCAGATGACAGCAGGGGACATCCCATGTTCTGTCAGCTGATCAGACGGCTTCCATTCAACACTGCCGGCCGTCCCGAGCCTTAACAGATGGCCCTCTCAGTATTTTGCGCTCACATTAGCTACAACCTGCCAAGCACAGATCTCAATTAACATGTTATGCAACTGTTCCTCTCAGCCCAGTGGGTCAATGACCAGGATGGAGGAGGACAGCCTGAGACGCTGAGTGACGTTAATGTTGTCCTGATGTGATCTGCGGTGAATGTTGCCATGTTTTGTCATTAAAATGAAAAACTTGAGCCCCCTCATTCAGTTTTGGGCAAAAAAGACTGGACTTTTAAGGACTGCATTTCACAGGTATGGAAAGTCAAAAATACTCCGTTCCTTTATTTACTGGCAACATTAAGCTCACTGTGGAAAGACAGAGTGAGAAGGAGCGAGAGGGGGTTTGTGTGAGGAGCTCCTGAGAGTCTGCTCGCTTCCAGATAAGGCCATGAAAGCGCCACGGTTCGTCTCGGCAGGGAGAGACGGACAATGTCCAGGCGATGGGAAAACACATATTTAGAGAAGCTGAGGAGGAGAAGGCATTCTGATCATATTCATAGCCAACTGTGGATATAAATACACCAGCAGGAAAAATAAAACAAGTGTCACATGAGTAATTAGCTAAATCAAACCCCCCCAAAAACCCTCGGAGATAAAAAAATTCTGAGAAAAACTGAAAAGGAAGAATGATACATGTATGTGTGTGTGGGTTATAAAACAATGGCAGCTTTATTAGCGCTGATTCAGGGACGAGGCTCCAGCGCACCCTTGTGGCCAACAGGAGCAGTCAGAGCGAGCACAGAGGAACGAATGTCCCCGCTGCGTGAGACTCATTTGGACCAGTTCTCTGCTCACCGCCGCCGCTTCAAAGCCACATCATTAACGAGTGCGCGAGCAGAGAGGATGTTTTGACTGAAGCGGCGTTGGACGTCAGTAATCCTGAGCAGCTGGCATGCGAAGGCCACAGCAGTTGGCTTGTTTGAGTTTGGTTACCAGCAATAACAATCTCCCGAGGAGACGGAGCATGCTGACTCCTGAGGTCTGGCCCTGACGGCGCTGTTCCACCGGCCGCTGCCAAGCCGTGAAGGAAACACCAGAGGATGGGTGTGTGAGCGAGCCAGAAAAACACATGACTCATCTTTTTGGGTGTTTGATGCCGCTTCCAGTGGGAGTGTTTCCACGTCAAACAGCCTGGTTTTTGTTACGTAAGAATCAACTGCAGCGAGACACGAGAGCTGGACGAGTGCCGGTTAGGACTGCTCTTCAGAAAACCAGACTAACCATTATGTTGCTCACTGGTTCTGATGGTGGTGTGGGGAAAGAGCTTTGGCGACACACCCAACCGCGGGACGCCAAAACCTGTCGCACAATGTGACAAATCAGATTTACCTCACACAGGGTGACCCGAGGGCCCGGGGAGGGCTCCTCTTTGGCTGGATGAAAACAGTGAGGATTTCTTTCCTAGAGAGAGTTGTTGGGAAAGATAAAGGGCGTCTGTGTGCTCCCTGGTGATCAGACTCATGACCCGATTGGTTCTGAGGCAGCATCAAACAAAGATTTGCATTTTTCAGTCTTTTCTCCCCCTCCTCCTCTCCACCTCCACCGTGAAGAATCTACACTCTTTTACTTCCTTGTCATAATGTCACAACATGTCATCGGCCACCTCAACGCATCAGATAGACACGGGCTGCTGCATGTGGCGTTAGATGGAAAATAATGTCAGCAATCCCAGATAATGCTGAGAGAAGAAGGACCTCAAACGCGCATTCCACCAAACTCATGGGTGTCATGTGTTACAAAGTCAACAAAACCAACTTTTGCCTGATTTATATCAACGTGCTGTTTGTACAGAGACGTTTTCTTAAGACAAACACGTTGATGGCGAACAACCGGTCAGAGGAGCAGTTGAATTTTCTGTCGTCTTACCTTTCCGCGTCCTGGAGAAGAGTTTCATACTAGCGGAGGAGGAGTTAGATGAGGAACGGAAGATGCCACTGAAGCTCAGGCGGCGGGGGGACTTGGGTGGGGAGTCTTGATGGGAAGGGTACGGGAAGATGGTTTTGGGCGACCCCGAGCTGGGTCTGGATTGCACCGGGGCCGACTGAGGACAAGGGGGCAGGGGGGTGGCGCCAGGGCTCCTCAGGGACGCTCCTTTGATGGGGCTGGCCGAGCGGATGCGACGCTCACCCTGCGAGACAGTGGAGATTCAGGTTTCTCTCATTAGACGAGTGAGACAGAAGCAGATCTACAGCAGAGCCACCAACACTCAGAGCATGAAGAGAGCAGAATTCTACTGGAAGAACATCTGCTGATTGGACATTTTTCAAGGGGAGCTTTTAGCAACTTCTTCTTTTCTCAGAAACAAAACTGTTTTGTTTAGCTGTATCATCTCTTGAAAACCAGCGCAATAATGTTTAGAAGTTAGTGAACAAACTATGTTGATTCCAGACTCTAAATCTCTTTACAACTTTTTGAATTGTTTTTATCCAAACTAGGCACATTTTTTCCAATTTAAACGACGACAGAAGTAAGGATGTCATGATTATGGTTTCTTGCAACAGTAGTCATCAGCAAAATAATCATTATTTTCCAATGATCACAACATGTGATGTGTAACATCGCATGAACTCTCCTCATATGTCTTTAAATCCTATATATTTCTGTCGTGGTAGGTGCCATATGAAAATAACACGTTAACGGACACCATAGAAATAACACTAATTTGGGATTAACAATGAGATTATCGTCAAAAAATTGCAATAATACCGCTGGAATTGAACAAAAAGGACCTCTGCTTTGTAAACAATAAACATCTACAACAGGACTTCATTTTGGGGGGGAAAGGAAAGGCATCAAATGTTACAGAATAATGAATTTCTCAGAAGTTAAAGGCTGTATGACCTGGACCAGGACCTGGGAGGGATGTGTGTGTAAACCATATAGCTCTCACCTGCTTTTATGGTTCTGGGGCAGCACAATCTTTTATTTTTGTTTTTTATTTTTATAATGAATTAATTGATCGTGGCGTTTAAAACTGTGCTTATAACTGAAGTCATTTAACTGTGACACCTCCACTAATAAACAGGGATATTATTTGTCAAAGAAAATAAACATCCACTTCACCTCTCCAGCTCAGCAATCATTCCACGCGGAAGTCTTTAAAACCCCAAATTCTAAGCGTGTAAGAATAATGAAAGCATCTTTAATGATTTCCTGTCTGTAGGTCTGCAGAAATGCGTCTCTGTTTGCTGTACAGAAAACAACACAATCCAGCGGCGAGCCCCCTCCCACCGCTGCCAGCTCTGGATGTGCCAACAACAATTTTTTTTTAACTCTTTGTGGCCTCTGTTGCAATAAAGCACTGTGAGCTAGTGTGTTGTGTTCTGGTGTTTACAGAAAACAGAGGAATGAAACACAAGTGCTTTCAGAACACGAGATAAAAGTTGTGCCAAATCAAATCCAAAACAGAGAGGTTGTTTTGTCTGGAGCCCGCAATGGGGGTCCAGGACGGTGTTTGCTGAAGGCTGGCCTCCCTCCATAGACACACTTCTCTTTGAACCAATCCAGTGACAAATCTGAGGGAGTGAGCACACACACCCATCTCGCCTGTTGGCCAACAACTTTCACTGTCATTGTGCAAGAGCCTGTTCAGGCAAGTGAGCCAGCTGTGAGCGTGAAGCCTCGCTCTCAGGAAGACGGTTCGTTAGGCGCTTTTAAAATCAGAGCTGCACAATTACCGCACAGAGAAATTACATACTGCAGCGATATGAGTGAGAGCGGAACGTCATTCTGATTCAAATCAATTAGAGACAGACAGAAGGAAGAAGCTGCTCTCTTTTGGAAAAAAAATCAATTTCCTGCAATGCAATCCTACTATGCCCAGCCACAGTGGGCGTCATGTTACTGTACGCTGGTGAGGGTTGGCAGACGTGGAGAGAGAGAGAGAGAGAGAGAGAGAGAGAGAGGCTGGTGTAATATTTTGCTCTCTTGGTGTGTTCAAATTCAAACAAACCGACGTGATAACTTGTGCCGGAAAAAAGGGAGGCAAGGCTGTGAAGACAAACACTTGGCAAGAAATAGGAAAAAATACGTTACCATCTGAGCTCCACTTTTGGTCGAGGTGCTCGTCTCCACTTGTGCGGAAGTGAACGGGCCAAAGTCCTGCACATAAAGAAGCACTTGACTGGAAATGGTGACCTGAGCTCACATCAAGTACAGCAGACATAAAAACATAAATCTAGACAATCCTCACAACGGCACAAAAACAAGAAAACGGCAGCCATTGTCAGCGCTAAATCTTGCTCTTCTTCATCACCATGGCATGGCGGTGGAAGAGGGAAAAAAGAAGGTAAACATGTTTCACCACCATCACTTGTGCAAGAGGACGCAACACGTAACCTGCTGCTTCCTCATACCAGAAGGTTCCACATTCCATTGGAGCAGATGATGCTACAGATGCTGCAGCGGAGAGAGCGACAGTCACCACGAGGGACCACGAAACCACAACCAGCGCTGCTCAGAAGCCCAGACGCTCCGCACCTTCAAGGTTGCTCGCACAGAAACGCCTCCCATTTTCTCAGCCCTTGCCGAGGCTGTTCAGAGGTTGAACTTTTTGCTTCATAACTTTCCCCTTTTTCCCACCAAGTCCAGCGATGTCATCAAACAATCAGCGGCTGAAATCCATGCACAATTGCGTTAGGAAAAAGGAAGGTGGAGGGAAACATGATGGTCGGCGTCCAAGAATCACATGCCTCTCAGCTGCGGTAACCTGGCTGCTCTTCAGCGCACACCGTAAAACAAATTGGCAGCGACCAAACCCAGAGCCGGTTAGGCTTTTAAAAACACGCACAACGGCTCCGAGTCTCTGTAGGTGTGTGAAGAGACACACACACGCAAACAGCCAGGCATTAGTGGCACAGAGCGATGGAGGAGGATGGTCCACAGTGGTGGTATTTTTGGCTCAAACTTTCTGGGATAATGTTGCAGCACTCATCTCAAAGCCTGTATTAATAGAAGACCCCCCCCCCCCACAGCCCACCTGGACAGCTGCCAGACTGACTCAGGAAAAACTGCATCTAGTTCACAACAACATGTTTGTTTGTTTCTTAAGATTTAAAAAGAGTAACAAAGAAAGGTGTTGGAGCACGGGGGTCTGAAAGGGTTAAAATGAAGAGAAAAGAGCCAGAGATGATGATGATGATGATGATGATGATGATGACTCATGGCTTTAGGATGAAGACTTCCCTCCGCCCCTCAAACCTGCTGCTCGGGACGAGGAGCGACGGTGGCATCGCGGCGGAGGAAGTTGTCGGACGTGAGAGCCGTGAGAAGCACCTCTGCGCTGTGCAGATGTTAGCCTTTAGCTTCCGTCCGGCCCACGTGACCGTGTTTTGGTGGCGGCGGAGGCACGAGCGGCGCCTGTCAATCAAAGGCGGGCGGCGCGCGCGCTCCAAACAACAACAACAAAAATGGCGAAAGTGACGCGAAAACACTTCGTGAGGAGCAGGAGAGGTCACAGGTCAACTCACCGGCATGTTGATCCGCAGACTTCTCCTCTTCTTTGGCATTTTCTTCGCGCAGCTTTTATTGGCTTCCATCACTGTGCTTCCCATTTTCTCCGCTCAGAGCAGCTGAACCCTCCTCCTCCTCCTCCTCCTCTTCCTCCTCCTCTTCCTCCTCCTCCTCTTCGGTCCCGCTCGTCTTCTTCTTTACGACGACAACACCGAGGCGCTGCTGCTGCTCCTCCTGCTGCTCCTCCTCCTGCTGCTGCTGCTGCTCTACCCGACAGGAAGTGCGCGGGTCCTGGCCCTGACAGGAGGCAGGCCACGCTCCTTCAGTGCCGCCCCGCCCCGCACTGTTTACAGGTGTTACGGACGAATCGGCCCGCCCCGAACCCGGAAGTGAGTCGCCGTGCCGCGCGCGCGCGGGCGAGGGACCAATGAGCGGGTCAGGTGAGGTCACCGACACCTCGCCTCAAAGATGGTTGTTGCGAGGCTGTGATCTGTGTTCTGTGATCTGTGATCTGTGATCTGTGATCTCCGCGCCGTACTTCGGTCCGCTCGCTTCTCACAGCTGTTTTGTTTTGTAGCAGCCGGAAGAAGCTGCCAGGAGTGTGAATTTGATCAGAACACCCCCGTCCCTCCTCCGGGGCTGCGTGCGCATCACCTACAGATGTCGGTGTCTGATGTGGTCCTTACTGGTTTCATGTGTGCACACACGTGTGTTTGAAGAGTTCCTCAGATACACTTTCTTTTCACCTTAAATGAGTCCATCTTTTTAATCAACTTCAGCCTGAAATATATTTCACACATTAATGATCTGGGGAGATTTTAACCCTCCAAATGCCAGTTTGTTTATGTAAATCCACAGCATTTGAATAAAAGATAAACACAAGACGCAATTCAAAGAGGATTTAAATGGTTTTATTATCAGAGCCTCAGATGCGTCAGTGATGAGCAGCATCACTGAATTTGAGGAGTGCAGTGAAAAATGTCCCCAGGAACTCTGAAGAGTTTAAGAGGAACCTACTGTGTTGTTGAGCATCTTGAAAAGTGTGGTACAACCAACATGTGTTTTTATTATGACGGTTGAAAAGCTGAACTATAGTGCTGAATATGCAGAAAACTCATCTGCATTGTTGGCATAAAGTGAACAAGATGAGGGAATTATGAGTGTGCAGGCAAAATGTGCTCGAGCCAGAAAAACTGATCCGAGTGCTGCATCTGGGAATAAAGAACGTTCTCTCGTTTCATGGAAGAGTTGGTGCACATTACGAATATCAGAACCCACCTTTTGTGTGTCTGTACTGCAGCAAATTAGTTTGGCAAAAGGCCAAAGATTCCACTGAACAAGAATTACTGATCAAAGTAACTGGAGCAGATGCCAACAAATATCATACAATGACATAAAGGGTCTTAAATTTCCCCTCAGGCTTCAGTGAAATTACTATGAAATATTTTTACAAGATGAAAAGAAACACGAGCACACGGCACGCTAACATGTAAAATAGTTTATTTTTGTAAATGTTTCTAAATTCAATTCCACAAACTCCAAACCTCATACTCTGTACACTTCAAAAGGCATTTCCCCCCCCCCCACCCACCCCCCCCAAAAAAGAAAAAATTAAAAAAGGGGAAAAAAAATCTGACTACTTTACACGACCAAGAAAATGTAGCACAAACACGCTGGCAGGATGATGTAATATCATACAAGAGAAGAAAAATATCCAAGAAACAATTTTGTTACAACCATTCATTGAGAAAATATATACAATTGAGTCTTCGGAAAGTTAAAAAAATACATGCCATATACATTACAAGTTCTAAGACTGTCTCCAAAATTTTACAGTCAACTTGAAATTGTGCACGCAAAAACTCTTCCGTTTCAAGCATGTGACTTGTGAAGTGTCAGTATAAGAAATATTTCTGATTAAGGAGAATGTCGTTTCTATCCAAAAGGTAAAACCTGCGGCGTTCACCAAGAGCTCCCCGCACGATTCCGTCTGTCACACACACCGGTTCGTCCAACCCGCGTCCTCGTTAGACATCTGAACCTCATTTTAAAAGCAACGTATAAAGAAAAAACAGGTAAATCTATGTCGGTGTTCCTATTTGTGTTAAAAAGTTAAAAAGTTTTTGGGTTTCAAAACCTAATTCACAGTTCTTTAAAATCAAACCTGATTAACAGCAAACAGATCAGAACGATCTCTTACGATTCAAAGAGGTTGCTTTTTTTTTTTTTGATTCTGTAACCGGTAACTCGTTATGTTAGTCAACAAAAATATCTTTTTTGAGTGGTCAAAGTATGTGTAAGTCACAAAACACTACGCTACAATACCTTACTTTTACAACAAAAATACTTTGTGAATTATTGTGGTTATATTACAAATTCTGTACAGAATAATCATAATATATACTCTCAAACTGAAATAACGTCCATCTTAAATAAATTTCAATGACAAACAGAACAAAAACAATTTAAAAACACCCAACATCAAGAAGGTTAAGGTAGTATTTGGTCGGTTATTCCTATAGTTTTCTTTATGTACATTTATACAAAAGTAACAGCATGTCTTCTTCAATCTTCAAAAACATTAGCAACTAGCCTTCTTCAACTCATCTCGTCATTTTGAGAATAAAATTCATTCACTCAGTAATAAATACAAAACCTCTCGAATTCCACACAAATCACATGACAGAGACCTATGATAAAACTGACTCATGGAATCAAGTATTTTAAAAATTTTCGTGTCATCTTTTTTGTTTTTTCTTTTGCTTTTTTTGTTTTTTTTTGTTTTTTTTTTTAGTGCAAGTTAATATTCCCTTCGCGGTTTTCATTGCTGTACATTCCTCATTCAGTGATGTCTACATTTAGTCATACAGTATACATGGGAACAGTATGACACAAAGGGCCTGCCCTTAGAAAGCAATAAGGCCGCACCCTGCACAGTGCTTTTCTCATTCGCTGGTGGATTCCACACCCCCACGTACACCAAACAAACACACAAACACACACAGACAAACGGAGGCCGAGCACACAACCCGGCCTCTCACATATGGCACAAGTCACATCCTGCTACTGTGTTACCCTTTCCCCGACTCCTCCCCCTCGCCGTCACCTCGCTGACCCCGCACTTCATAGGTCTCTTCGAGGGTTCAGGCCTTCTGCTCGCTCATCAAATGACTTTAGTGTGAAGCCTTTACTCTCTGCGCAGAGATCACAGCATCCACAAGCTTGGAAAAAAGAAAGAAAGAAGAAGAGGCGAGGAATGCATTTCGGTTTGAGGATTTCTTCATGTCTCAGTTAATCCACTTCCTGCATTCAGGAGCGCCGCAGTGGCAGGTGATCTTGCTCTGACCCTCCACCGCGTCAAACTGGTGGTCGAAACACAGCTGGAAGAAAAAGGCCAGAACGTCAGTGACATATTCCCTCCTAATGCCTGTAAAGACAGGAGAAAAAAATGGCGCTATGAACACCCACCTCCTCTCCTTTTTCAACTCTGCGCATGCAGCTGATGATGATTTTGTAACCCCTTTCGAATGTTACCACCTCAGCAACACAGTTGGGGGCACAAGAGTGATTGATATACCTGCACAGAGAGGAACAAGGAAACAAACATTATTAGACGACAACACAACACGCCGTGCCATCTCAGATGAGAGACAGCAATGCTGCATGGCTGGAGGGCAACTCAAATGTTGTGATGTGAATTTACAAATAGGGGTGTCCCCATCCGATATTGATATCGGTCCGATATCAGCAAAAAAAGAGACAGAAAAGAATATCGCATTACATCGGCCTACAATCTAAAATCTCCAGCACTTCTTATGTTTAAAGTTCAAATGTGTTAAAAAATAAATGGGTCAGTTTTCCTCATAGCTACTGTTGCTGACTATTGTTCTCTGTTTGAGTAATATTACTGGATCGAGCCTTTTCTAATTTTCCATACTGCAAAATAAGTAATAAAAGTAGGTATGATTTGTGCTGAAATAGTATTGGATCAATATCAGTATCAGCCAAAACTCAAGTCTGCAATATCGGTATCGTATCGGAAGTGAAAAAGTTGTATCGGGACGCCTCTATTGACAAACATGACATTTTCACTGCTACATAGCAAAAAAGTGATCAGTCCAATAAAACTCGAGTGGCCACTAATTTCATATATGATCAAAAACATGCAAGTCAAGCAAGTGGAAGCGGCTGCGCGATGTTAAACTGTCTGATCATTTATAGTCAAATTGCTGCATATTGTTGCTTTAATCAACTTCAGCCTGAAGTATGTACTGTATGTCAAATATGAATTATTTGAGGATATTTTAACCCTCTAAATGGCAGTTTGTATGCGTAAAATGCAATTCAAGAAGGATTCTATTATTATTATTGGAGCCTCAGATGGGTCAGTGATTAGCAGCAACATTGAATTTGAAGCATTCTTATTTTTTCTGCAGTGGCAGACTTTTAAAAAGATGGACTCATTTAAAGTGAAAACAATACTGTTATTTTTACAGTTGTTTTTAGGGAGGAGACAATTTTTGTCCTGAGGGACAATAGAGAACGTTTTTTTAAGGAACTCTTAAGGGTTAGATCATGACAGAGGATGTGTTTAAAATGACGATAAAAATGGCTTGCAAAAAGTGTCACTTGAAGTAATGAAATTCACTTCCTTCAATACATGATGTCATTGTGACACTCTGAGTCATGTGACACATTCCACAAAAACAAATTGCTATATTATCCATTAAATCTGCTCACTGTGTTACAGTGCTTTGACCCCCTGCACCTGCCTGCTCAGAGCCTACGTCCTTACGATCACTTATTCATTTCAGCTATTCAACATCTAATGACAAATAATGAGTGAAAAGGGATAGAAGTGACTATAATTTATGTTTTCAGTATAGGTGGAAAAATGTAACAAGGAGCTTCGAATGACCTTGCCAGCCCTCCAGTTCGGGTCGCATCAACAACGCGCTCGCTGTCAATGCGGAACATGAACACCGCTCGGTTCTGTGAGTGAGACAGAGAATTCAATCAGTCAGTCTGAGATGGAAAAAAAAATATATAAAGAAACAGGAATATAAAACACATACACATACCTGAGATCTGTAGACCTTCTCCTTCCTGATGGCAACCTCATTACGGAGGATGGTTCCGTTGTACTCGATCACCATGGTTTGTTTTTCAATGTCTCTGGCAGCAAACAGCCCCAGACCCTGAGCAGTGACAGCGCCAGTGTGTTTTCATTGTGTTGTCATATAATCAAAATCCATCCCAGCATCTCAGTCGCACGTGTTGCGTAACTCACTTGGATGCGGGAGCGGGCCAGGTAGACGTTGGCTCTCCACTCGCTCTTCATCCAGCGGTACTGGGAGGACCTGGGGTGCACCACCGGGGGCTTGTTGTGGGGGGCGCTCCCTTCTCCCTGGGCCACATTCTGGTTGGACCTGGCACTGCCGCCAGACACCACCTGAGCTTGTGGCCTTCACAGAGAGAGGCAGCGGGAAGTCAATAAAACATGACAGAAAAAACATTTCCTGACAATTTCCATGGGAATTTTAGCTCAGGAATATTGGAAATGTTGGGGGTTTTGTTGCAGCCTTTAAAGACGCTGAGGTGCAGATCCTTTACTGAGTAGAAAGCACGGCCTGAAGAGAAGCTCAGCTAAACATCTGGACATGTTTGAATGGGTCTTTTTTTGGGGAGCTGAGGGAACATCAGGAATATGTCTGGACTATTGTAAATACCTGAACCTTCTTTGATTTTTCACCATTCATGGTTTTTGTTGTTCTGGGAAAGAAACCATCAAAGTTCTACACCTGTATACAAACTGATGAGTGTCATTTATAAATGTTGTATCAGACATATTTGCATGTTTGTTTGCTGAAGACAAATATTGATGCTTATATTTATGACAGTTAGAGCAAGATAGTTACTCTCCCAAATTCGCTGAAAACTCATTTATGTCATTTAAAAACATTGCATTAGACATGATTGCATGCATGTCTGCTTATAACAAACCAACATGTTTCATATTGATAAATGGATATGAGCAGCTACATGCAGTTACTACAAATTCCCCCCAAATTCCCCTTTATTTCCGAAAATTCCCATGGAAAGTTTCCAATATTGAAAATTCCCAGAATTTTGCAATCCTAGCAATGAATTTATAATCTGTAAAACTGTTACCTGATCACCAGCGAGGTGTGTGTGGAGCAGGTGCGAGGCTGTGCCCGAGCACTGCCAGCTGGGTTGAATATGAGCGGCAGCTCCACAAGAGGATTGCGTCCATACCGGAAGGAGTAACAGTCGCAGGCTTCCACTCCAGGCAGCTACAAAAAAAGAAAAAGTAAAGGCGCAAACATTCTACATGTTCTAGTTGCAAAACAGATACAGAGAGGCGGCAACGAACCGATTCAGTGATCTTGGCCACTGCAGGAACCGTGAGCCCAAACAAATCCTCCCCTTTCAGATAAACTGGGAAGAGCTTCAGCGTGCCCGCTTCGGTTCTTCTCTCAGAAACTGGACCCAGAACCTTATCCCACACTCCTGACCACACAGACAGAGAAGACACGCTTAGAGATGCAACACTGAACAACAGCTCACGCATCTGTGATCAACCTGCGCGGGCGAACCTTTGGCGGACGCGTCAGTCAGGACCAGGTCTTTGTAGCCCTGCTCAATGACTCTGATGGTGAAGTCGGGCAGTCCCTCACTCTCCTCAACGGAGCAGACGTAGCGGCAACGGCGGTTGCCATGGCGCATGCTCCAGTAAATACGGCAAGCTTCATAACCCACTGGAAAGATGGCTGTTGGAGAGTGGAACGTTGCCATCTGCAGAGGCGTGAGTTGGCCCATGGCGTGCAGCACCAGGCTGCCCACTCGGAAGGTGTAGCCCAGCTCGGGCTGCTGCACCGCCGTGGCAATCTGCCGCATCTCGTCCCTTTGGACGTAGACACGGCGGAAGACAGCGAAGCAGCGCAGCTCGTGCTCCAGCGCCTGTCCGGCTGTGCCCCGAGGCCGGTGGGCGTGACACAGCATGGTCTTGTCCTTGAAGAAGGTGCACTGAGCCTGCAGAGCGCAGGTGAAATGGTAGACGTTGGTGCAGCGCAGGCGGTGACAGCCGCTGGTGGCGCCCGTCTGCTGGCAGTAGACGCAGCGCACCGATTGACCGCGGCGCAGGGCCAGCTCCACGTTGATGAGGGCGCCAGCCTGCGTCTCGTACACCTCCGTCGACCACAGGGCGCAGTTAAGGTGGACCCACACGTCCAGGTCCAGGTTAAGCAGCCGAGCGGGACCATCGGTGATCCCGTCTCCAAACTGGTGGCAGAAGCAGCAGCGCCTCTGGTCCCTGAGCGACACCGGTGGCCGCAAGGAGGCGCCGAGCTTCTTCAGGAGGTCATCGATCTTATCCTCATCCGGGAGCTGGGAGTTGCCTCTCGGCACCACGACCTGCACGGTCCACTTCCTCCAGCGGAGACCCTTCTGCCTCTTCCCCTGGTGCCAGCCGTCGTGGGACCTGGGCCGGGCCTTCAGCTTCACCGTCACTTTGATGGCATCGGACTTCACCTCCATCTTGGGCGTCTCGCCTGCCATGGGGAACGGAATAGGCGGCGTTGAGGGAGGAGACTGCTTGGGCTGAAGCTGGGCCAGGCAGTGAACATCCATGGAGGACATGTTGTTGCTGTACTGATGCTGCGCTTTGGAGAAGCTCTCGGTTTGATCGGAGGCTGGGAGGAGTCTCATCGATTCCTGCACAGAGACAACAAAGATGATCAATTGCTTTTCATGTCTACTGACTGTGTATCTGTCTGTCAGCGTCCTGCAAACCTTCGTCTCTGCTGCAGATCTCGGTGGCATTGGTGGCGAGGAACAGTAGAGGAGGAAGCAGCTCTGACTGCAGAAGACCAGCTCCTCTTTCATACGGCCGACGGATTCCTGACCAGAGCAACCATTTCAAGTATTTAGAAGGTGAATTAGGAAGATGTTAAAACAAAGCTGGACCTCTGTGAGCTCCATTGGACTCTAAAATACTATGATTGTTTTGGACAATATTTAGAAAAAAAAAGCTAAAGATTGAAGCGAAGCCAACACAGTGATTTAATTAATTCTTTGTTTCAGAGATGGGATTGACACAATCACTGAAACACATTCTATCAAACACACAAAACCACTTTAGCTGTGGTCTGCCTTTGTGGATTCTCACACTCCAGCAAAGCTAAACATAGACACCAAATGGACACGTTACCTTCATGTGCGCAGGGAGATCTTTGATGGATTTCTGCACTCCATTTCCCAGGACCACCACCTTACAGTGGCAACACCACTGAGGCTTACAGCCAGGGCTGCCAGGGGGCTTCTGGTCGGGTCCTCGAGCTACAGCTGAGCCTGGAACAACACAAGCAATGTTTTTAAGATCTTTGCCTTATTGGTCAAATTTATGTATACACAAAATATTCACTGTCCTTGTGGAAAAACACAGGGGCAGCTCAGAAAACAAAAGCAAGCTTCCTGTAATGTACCAGATAATTGAAGCTCCAGCTCAGGCATGTCGGCCCAAAGAGCTCTGATAGGAGCAGACCTAAAGGTTTAAACTGCAATATGCTGTGTGTGTGTGTGAGAGTGTGTGAGCGTGTGTGTGAGTGTGTGTGCCAGTGTTCTAAGCAAAATTATTATTGGACAAAACAATCAGCTAAATGAATAGGGATGTCAGCACCTGGGCTGCATGCTGCCGTCAGCCCTCAACAAATAATATGTGAAAGAAAATGGTGGTTTCTAAGTACTGTTGTGAGAGATAATCACCCTTGAGGATATTTCAGGGAAAATAATTACATATTAAGATTGCAGAGCTGCTGTGTGCTTTTTCACAGGGAGTTATTATGGTTTGCTTAAATCAGACATGACATTTCAATTAACAGCAGTATTAGAGTACTTGGGGGAATCTGAGGCGTTGTAGTTTAATTTTGTTTTATTCCTTCACCTGGGCTGCTCGGATGAAAACGGAAATGATGCGCCTGCTGCTGCGTCATCCCCTGTGCTGCGCCGACTCTCATCATCGGTCCTGGCCGCCCGTGAAGGACGGCATTGTCTCCCTGTCCATGGAAAAGCATGGCGGAACGCGGGTCCATGGCGTGGGGCCCCATCCGTGGACCACTGAGCATGGATAAAGGCCCCCTGTCCGGGGTGCTGCTGACCTCATAGCTGCTGGGGATCTTCACACACAGCAGATCCGAGATGGCGGCCACCACACCTGTGATGTTCTGACACAAAACCAGACAAAAACACTCCCGTTATTTCAGTTTGATGTGAAAAATCTCCGTGAACAGCAACAAGGAGCGTTAAACTATGTAGCTGATTTATGGTCCTTTCAAAGAACGTTTTTAATCATAGATGTTGAAGATTTTTTATTTCTTTATTTTTTTTAAACCTCTGGTATCATTAGTTTTTACGGACTAATGATGATATTTTTGTCAACATTCAAAACTTGCTCTAAAAAAATAAAATTTTAGCATTTCAGCACTTTTTTGTGGTGACCAGGAAAAACTTAACTAAATGTGGTTATGATGGGAGTCAGCGTGACTTTTTTGTCAGCGGATGAACAATTAGTGTAGTAAATTTGTCCAGTTTTATTGACCTGTTCAAAAATTGAGATGAAATCTATATATATAAAATATATAAACCTTTCTACAAAAAAATCATGCTATGTGCATTAACACAAACAAAATTGTTTTAACATGTAAAAATTGTCACGAATGATGT
>CAESWR010000662.1:93536-150244 GCA_903171835.1 Mullus surmuletus | reverse complement strand
TCCAGTTTTATTGACCTGTTCAAAAATTTAGATGAAATCTATATATATAAAATATATAAACCGTTCTACAAAAAAATCATGCTATGTGCATTAACACAAACAAAATTGTTTTAACATGTAAAAATTGTCACGAATGATGTAGAAGGGTTATAGTCTTGCAGATTTTAAATGTTGTTCCTAGCACATATAAGAGGCAATTTTTCCATTAAGCACCAGCATCTTTTAAGTTTGTGTATACTATGAAATAAGCAGCGGCCCTTTGGTGAGCAAGGCTGCTCAACACTGACGTAACCGTATGAAAGCAGGCCCTCCAAGCGCGTTAGCCGCTGCTTCAATCATTCATTTTAAGTGAGGAAAAGGCAGAAATCTGATGCGTAATACCCTGGGACTGGAAAAAAAATGGCGGCACGTAATCACTTATGTCTCTGCTTTCTCCATGTTGTTCAGTGTGAACTCTCATATCTCTGATGGCATTGGGCCCCTGATTGATGTGGTCAGCAGTGATTATGACAATAGTTTAACGTCATCTTACCTCTGCTGCTGCTGGTCTCAGCGTGATGGCCACAGAAACCAGCCCTTGTTTGGAGTCATTGGACATGGGGCCAAACGGTGATCCAAAGAACATGGCGGGAGGCTCCGTTTTGATGTCCTGCAGTTTAATCTCTGATGCTGCAGGATGAAAGGGAACAAGGAGGAGTCATCTTATAACACTGCCACTCTTCTGAGGAATGTCATATAATCAAACACACCCAACTTAGCATAATTGGGATCAATGGAATGATGCTTCACTTATGGCGGAGGCGTGTGTGTGTGTGTGTGTGTACCTTTGCCATCAGGTGTGGGAAGCATGGGCAGGACGGGAGACAGGCAGGGAGACGCCGGCTCTTCCTTCACCAGCGAGAGGTCCGGGTAGCGACTGATTTCCATGCCAACCACGCTCTCGGGAGACGAGGATGGGACAAAACTATCGGGCGTGTCCCTTTCCTTGCAGAGCTCCTGTCCTCTATTACTGAATTACGTTGCAGGGAAGAAAACATGCTTAGCATGTTCATCGAAAAAGCTCAAATGTCTGATGGTCTAAAAAAAGTACCTCAGCTCCTCCTGGTTGTTGTGTGGAGGGGTGGGCAGCGAGGCTGGAACATCTACCGTTTTGGGTCCCTGAGCAATGGCCCGGGCCAACAGATCCTCCTCAGTCCTGAACGGGACGTGAAGCGGCTTCGGCACAAGCCCTTTGGACACTATTTCACAGAGAAGCACATTTTTGAAATATATGAGGAAAAACTACCTATCTTCGTCCAGCTGTTGTCTGAGATGAGAAGGGAGTCTGCATGTGAAGATGAAGACGCTTCCTCCTGTGCACTCACCCATGGCTGCAGCCTTACTGGCCAGCTCCTCAGTGGTGGCAAACCCATTGATCATTTTCTGCCGGTTCACAGGTGGCGGGGTGGGAGGCAGAGACGCTGGAGGCGTTGGTGGATTGCTCAGGTTGCTCTGCTGCAGGAATGGAGGCCAATTCAGCGTCAGTGCGCGTCACCGCTTACCAACTTTCACCTCAGCAAATCAAGTGGATCTTACCTTGTAGGCCAGCTGGGAGTAATAGTCAGAGACTCCGTCGAGCGAGGCGCTGCCAAAAGTGCCAGACAAGAGGTTCTCGCCGTTGAGCTGGCCACTTCCATAGGGAGCAAAATGGGCAAAGTTGACCCCAATCAGTGGCTCCATGAGGGGCAGCAGGGAGAGCTGCTGTGAGAAAGGAAAACACAGGAAGGTACAATAATCAAATAAGTGTGTGACACCCTACATCATCCATCGGGGAGTTACTGTTGACAACATAAACTGTGTGTATGTTATCCTGAGGGACATGTCCTCATTGCCATGTCTGATTGACAGCCGCTTCTTATGCAATGCTTTCTCTTCTCAACCAATAATTTAATCGAAAAGTCGAGGATAGAAAATCAAAGAAAATGTGAAGTAGGTGGGTGGTACTCAAAGAGGGGCTCCCACTAGAGAAACTTCTTAAAGCACTTTTTTTGGTTTGTTATCTCAACATCAAATAGAGCTTTCATCAAAAAAGATTTCACCATTTCAAAACTCTCATGTCCTCTCACAGAGCATTGGTTATGCATGATATGGAGGATTATGTCATTGTTACATAGGTTTTCTATCTTCTGTCTGGCCTGCAGTGGTATTTCTGAAATAAACCAACAAACCCCAAACTTTGGCTCACCAAACATCAGAGATGATGAAGTTATAGGCTCCGCATGCAGCCTTTTCTCTGCAGTCTTACCTGTTTGATTTGGGTCATGACGCTGTCGGAGCCGGAGTGCATCAGTTGTCGGTCATCTCCTTCCTTCTTCCTCTTCTTGTAGCGAGACGGCGGCTTCTCTCCTCCTTTCGGAGTCCTCTTGTTCCGCCCTTTCTTCTTATCCTGTTCAGGGACAAGAGGTCCAGGAAAGTCAGGGGTGCCATCCGAGTATGCCTGAAGGTGAGAGACATCATGTTGAAGTGTACATACACACTAATGCACCTACTGATTACCTGATGAAAATTGCAGGTTTTAAAACCAAACAAGTGAGTCATTGAAGAACAGGTAGCAACGCCTCCCGACACATGAACTGTAAGACAGCTCAGCTCACCTACCACTCACTGCTCGGATCACCTCAGAACTGCTCGGCGACTGCACCACCACTTTCCCACCAAAATTAAGTACGCGTTTTTAACACAAGGGTAAACAATCGGCTCCTCTCCCGCTGCCAGCAAACCCGTGGCTGTTTATTTCCCCTCTGGTGCGTCATCACGTTGATGAAGCGCCGGAGTAAGGTAAACAATGGCCCCTTTTTCCCACTTGGTTTTAAAAAGGGTCCTGAGTGATCAGATCAAAAGTTGGCAGCACTAATCACGTCTATTCCCAACTGGTATCAACATCCCTGAACGAAAATAAAGAGACAGCGTTTCCACGTGCAGAGACCAACTGCGACTCTGTTATCTAACTGTGGGAGGCAGCGATGCACTAAAGCGTGCCAAGCTGCCCAGAAGAAGAAGACTCTTTCCGTCTGCAGGATATGAAAAGCAAATAAAGAACTCGGCACGAACAATATTCAAGTGCTGATGAAACCAATCCTGGATGGAATTTGTGGATGATATGGCAAAGGTGGCCTTGTGCTGACATAATCACGATAATTAGCAGGTTATTGAGGGTGTGGCACCAGAACCAAGCTGCCAAATACGCTGACTGAATGCCAATTTGCCAGTGCTGACAACCGGGTTGTTGCCGTGTTTACTCTGGTTTTTCAGGGGTGGGAAAGTCGATTTAGACTAACATAGGGACTTACCCCATTACTGTCCAGGGAGCTTTGCCTGAGCAGGGCTTTGCAGTCTGCAGGCTCCTCCTCCTCTGAGCGCATGCTCTCCTCAGACCTCTGCTGGGAAAACCCTGGTGGTGGCGTGCTCTTGTTCTTCAGAAGGTGTTTCAGTAGTTCATTGCCAGCTTCACCCTTGTTTGGACTTTGCCCTGCTGGGAAGGGAGACACGCTTCCTTTACCTGCCTCTTCCTTCACAGCACTCATTTGAGAGCCCATGTCTCTTGGCCCGTGACACTCGCTGGCGTCAGTCTGCTCCAGCTTGATGTTGTTGAGGATCCGGTCGTGCTCCTGGGCCAGGGCCCTCGCGGCATCTGATGTGAAACCACCTTGGCTGGAGTGTCCTCCAGAAAGCTGCCTCTCCAGTTCTGAGTGACTCGGGGTGGAAGATCCCAGTAAAGGTGACCTGGACATATCCTGATCTCCAAAGAGGTGTGTGTTTCTGGTTGGAGTTGAGGAAGTATCAGAGACACATGGTGTCAGAGGTGCCGTCAGGTCCGAGTGTGGAGTGGAGGGCGTCTTAATTGAATCTGCGTCATCGTCCTTCTTCTTTTTGCGGTTCCTCTTCTTCTTCCCTTTCTCATCTGGTATAATGTTGGAGTACAGTTGGATCAGAGACTGACCTGATCCCGGAAAGTTAGAGGGAAGAGGTGTGGCTGAATCACCTCCAAATGGTGGACCTTCACCAGGCATTGGTAACATCATTCCTGGGCCACTGAACTGCCGAGGCCTGGGCTGACCCTGGGAAAAGTTAGGTGCTTGCAGGCCATGACTATCAGGCCCCATGCCGGGGCCCATGTCTGGAGGCATCATTCCATTGCCCATCATGGCCCTCCTTTCACCCTGCATGAAGGCCCCAGTTGAGGAGCTCATTCCCTGCTGCTGGGGAAACATTGGTCCAAGTTGTTGTTGCATCGGCGGCCTCTGAGGCTGCATGAAGTCCTGCGGCAGCTCAGAGTTAAAAAACGGCATCTGAGCCAGCGGCGCCATGTTCCCGTCTGGCCCCATCATTCCCTGCTGCTCAATCTCCATACGGTGTTTCAGGGCTCTTTGACGCTCAACCTCCTGCATAAGCTGCACTCGCTGCCTCTCCTGTTGCTCCCTGAGCCTCTCTCTCCTCTCACGCTCCTGAAAGCCCTCGCTGAATGGGTTGTTGTCATCAAACTTGACGCCCCCTGCCTGGATGGGTTTCACGCCCCCTGGAGGAGCCGGTGGTGCTTGTGGCTCCACGGGCATCTGAGGATGTTGAGGTATGTTACCCATTGGCATCTGATGAGGCTGGACAGGATTTCCAACAGGCCCCTGAGGCGGCATTATAGGTGGCATTCCGGGTCCGACCATGGGCATGGGAGCTCCAGGGTGCCAGCCAGGGGGTGGGTTGGGCATACGTGGAGGTGCGTTTGGATGACCAGAATGAAGGGGCATCTGCATCATGGGGTTCATTGGCGGCTGAACCATGGGCGGGCCACCAGGGACCATAGGTGGGCCACCGGGAACCATGGGCGGGCCACCGGGGACCATGGGCGGACCAGCGGGGACCATGGGCGGGCCAGCGGGGACCATGGGCGGGCCAGCGGGGACCATGGGCGGGCCAGCGGGGACCATGGGCGGGCCAGCAGGGACCATGGGCGGGCCAGCGGGGACCATGCCGGCAGGGCCTGGCATTGGGTGCATCCCGGGCATTATGGGAGTCATGTTGTTTTGCTGTTGTTTCACTCTATATTCTTCTATCAGTTCAGCATGTTCCTTCTGCTGCTTGCGGATCTAAAAAATAATATAAAAAGCATGTTAAATTTCAAACCTTGCAAAAGTGCGAGTGTTTAATATTACATCATATGATGTGTAATGTTGACCCAGGTGTGCTGTTGAAATAGTCAGTCTGGTGTATGCCTTGTGTTTACTGCATTTGACCTAATAGAGACCCAAGTATTCTCAGGGTTGTGTTCATTTTATAAAAATTATGTTGCAACTGAAGATTATGAGACTCCACTGGGCAGAGCAATTTTCTCTTATAACTAAATTCTGCGCATAGATTACAGTCACTGCATTTACAGTTTAAGTTGGTGCAGGAAAAGAAAGCAAATTAAAAATCTGCCTTAAAAATGAGACAATAAATACCGAATTAATAAATTTATGCTGACAGAGAAATGCAATGTACAGTTAAGATAAGTAAAATAAATCAAACCCTCCTACAGTTTCCCTAATGTGATCCACAGGCTCTTGCTTGTCATTCAGCACAAATCAGACGAGCTCATTATGCTTTGGGTATCTGCTTCCTGAGGTAGAGGTGAGTTTTCAGTGGAGAAGTTTGACAGGTTGAGCATTTACCTGCTCCAGTTGTTTCTGCACTACACCCTGCTGCTCTGTGACATGTTTGAGCTGCTCAGCATCCTCCTCGGGGAACTCTCTCCCTGCCTTCTTAGCTGTTCTCTGCTTGGCAGACAGAGCTTTCTTAGACTTCCTGTGAGCTCCAATCTTCTCTTCCAGAAACTTCTGCTGCATTTGAAGTAGTTGTTGAGTCTCCTGAAGCCACTCCTCATACTGAGCCCTCTGCGCATTGTCTGAAAAAAGACAAAGGATCTTTTGTGAACAATCTTGACAGCATTAAAAAAATAAACATTTTAACATTTCCAAAGCTGACAGACCCTTCAAATCAAAAAGGTGACAATGGATATACATTTTCATAGAACTTACTGACAAATCCAGGTCCAAAATTGGGAGGATTAGGTCTTGTTACTTGTGTCAATTTGCCATCCTGATTTCAAAGTAGAAAAGTGGAGCATTAGACACTTACATTATTTGCTGTTAACATACATCTTTAACAGAATCCAGGCAAATTCATATTTCCATTACCTGTCCAACGATTTGTGGAGGAAGAGGTGTGCTTTCAGGTGCAGGTGGCACAGGAGCAGCAGGAAATCTGTGAGGCGAATTTGGAGTGTCAAGCCTCATTTATAAAAGCACATAAATAAAATGTCAGGTCAGTAGGTTTTAATATCAAAGATATAATACCCCAAACCATTAAGCAGTCTTGAATTATTATGGACACAATCACAAAAACTATTTTTTGTTTTGTTTTGGGTTTTTTTACCTGCTCATGACCATTGGCGTCATTCCCATGTTGTTCTGAACCATGACTTTGTTGATGCCTTTCAAGGCAACCATCTTTGCCTTCATGATTGGGTCAGTGATGGCATCAAAATCTAAGTATGAAAAGACAGAAATTATTAAATATAGTCTGGACATTAAGATAAACATGAAGAAGCTGTGGGCTGAATGAATTACCAATGTTGGGGAAGAAGGAGTCACTGGAGCGCTGCCGAATCATGGCTTGCATCTGTCTTTGCTGTTGTTGCTCTTGCCTCTCCTGGTCCAGGAGGTCTTGCAGTAAGAGTGGCTGCTCCTCAAGCAGAAGGGGACGATGTTGCTGGCCGTGCATCGAGTTCAGGGCTGCCTGCTGTGCCTGGCTCAAACCGTCCACACCGGGGGCGAGCCCCACCTGTTGGTCTGCTCCAAAGGCAGTCATAGAGGCCTCTCCTGCAGTAGTAGTGTCTAGTATTGTTTGATTAATTGCAAGTCCAGAAGTATGCGGAGTGTCAGTGACTTGGCTCTGTGGGGTCAGGAGGTTAGAGCCCTGATTGACAGGTTCAGCCATTGCATGTAATGACTGCTCTTCAGGCTGCTGCTTAATTAGTAAACTGGACAGGACAGGGGTGGAGTCAGAGAGTTCTCCGTGCTGGGTAGAGGTTAAGGTGTTTCCAGTGGCTTGCTGGTCTACCACCTCAGGGGGTTTCTGACAGTCTTTGACCTCTGTTTTAATTTCCTGTCCAGGTGCCAAAGAAACAGAGTCCTGACTTCCAGAGACTTCCACTTTGACTTCAGCGGAGCACTGTTCACCTGTACCATCAGCCTTGGCCAGCGTAGATGCTGAACTGGACGAGGCCACGGTTTCACTAGCACTTACATTCTTATTGATGTCTGCAGTGTCAACATTATCATCCATAGGATCACTGAGGTCAAGTTCCTCATTGAACATGTCTTTTTTGATGTCATCGAGATCAGGGTCTGTGTAAGCAATGATGTCAAATTTTCCAGATGTTAGGAAGTCATCTAGGTGAAGGTCATTTGTTTCTAGGTCTAGGTCTTTTCCATCTTCAGGATCTAAATTAAGGTTTTCCAAGTCAGCATCCACCAGGTCTTTCACCTCTACATCTTCAAGATCTTTCACAGCTGATTCTTCGGCATCCAGTTTTTCCTCCACAGCCTCACTAGGGGCGACTGAAACATTCTCAGTCTGCCCAGCAGGGGGTGCAGTCAAGATCATTGATGCTGCCATGTTTTGAGTCTCGTTTGAAGCAGGCTGGCTCATGGATCTCATCAGAGTAGATTGTTTGAGCGTGTTATTTCCTGATATTTGGGATTCCTGATGAAGATTGTCCATGCTGGCGGAGAGCTGTGGGTGGCCAGACTGGCTAGCCATAGGATGCCCCTGATTTAAAGGGAACCTGGCATCCGGCTGCCCCGGAAAACCTACTGGTCTTTGAGCTTGTAAGTTAGGATCCATGTTGATTCCTTGCATAGCTCCAGGTGGAAATGTCATGCGTGGCCTGTTTTCGGCTGCTCTGTGTCGCAGTTCGATGAAGGGCTGGCCCATGATGTTATGCTGCTGCACTGGCATGCCACGTGGTGGAAAGTGCTGCGGCAGCCCCATCGGGTTATTGCCCATAGACTTTGCCATTTCAGCAGACATGGAGCGTCTCATTTGAGGAGGGACATCCTGCATTGAGTGTTGTCCTCTTGGAAAAAGGTCTTGAGGTGGATGAGGTCCCAGAGCTCCAGGTGGAAATGAAAATCTAAAAAAAAGGCATTAAAACATGTATATCAGTGAAGGGAATTAATAGGCTGTTAATAAGTAACATCTTCAAGGTCCCATATCATACATTTTTTCAACAATTTCATACAAGTGTCAGACGTCCAACAACTTCGTATTCAAAGTGTATTACCCCAAATTCAGCCTTGGTCCTGAATTTTAGCCAGTCTAAAAAGTCGCTCTCGTGAGCTCTACTGAGAATGGGCTGTTTCTGTGTCTATACCTTTAAATCGTCATGAGCAGTGTCTGGCCACGCCCACTCCATACTCCAGGCAATACCATGCGCTAATGTTTATGGTGGATTTATGGCGATGACTATCATAAGATCATCATAACTTTGCAGCCATGAACAACACCTCTCAATACACAAACCAACCAACCAACAAACACACAAGATACACCAGCAGCTCTCATTAGCCCGAGCTGCTGCGGCTACTACCAGCTACGATCAACTAACCAACCTGCTGCTAACCAAAGTAACGTCAACACAAGCACACCAATCACAATTACTGCAAACAAATCTATCCATCATCGGTTACGACTGCAGACCACTCGTTCATCAAAACAACAGAGGCTAACGTTACTCTGCAGTGTACAGACAGCACCGTAAACAGTCGTCACAACCATCCAAATGACAAATAAGTGTTTAACGTTAGCTTCAAATGAGGCCTGTGCTCACAGATCTGATGTTGAATGACTCTTGCATATGATTCAAGGAAACAATCATTAGCAGCAGTGACTAAGCTAGGTTAGCCGCAGTGCTAACATGTGTACAGGCTGTTAGGCTGAGTGGACATACACAGTAAAGCTGGCGAGACGCCGCAGAAACCATCACCGGGCGCAGCGCTGCGGACACGACCACGGACATGACCAGCAGCCGAGCCCCCGCGGACATGACCACCGGGCACGCATACACAGTAAAGGAACACAACACGAAATTACTTCCAGCTTCCACCTTTGGAGTTATGTCACAGACAGTTGGTGTCAATCCAAGCTTTAGCTTCAGTTATTTAACTGCTGGGCGCACAAATGCAAAACTTGTGGCTCAGACGAAGGGACTAAAAACAGACTTCTGTGCTCTTTGATGCAGCACCAACTGCGGGGCCAGTCAAAAACAGCATCTACTACCGGAGGGAGTGGGTGGTTATTTCCCTTCTTGACGTCACAAAGGTAAGAATCTCAGACTCGCCTGTTTCAGCACACATTCGCCAAAAAGTTGAGTGAGCAATTGAGGGAAGGAGAAATAATTTTTTCCACTTCTGATGCCTCATACCCAGGCTATGGGAACACATCTGACTGTTAGAAAGCCTTTATGAAGTCAATTTTACATAATATAGGACCTTTAAACAATTCAGACAAGGATGTAATTAATGAATAATGTGATGGTATGACAAACCTTGGTCCCTGATGTCTCAAATTAGGATCTCCAGGATGTAGGCCCCGAGGGATCTGTCCTTCATTAGGGAAGGGGACACGCTGATCCCCTGGAAAAGGTCCCGAAAACCTCATTGGTGGTCTCATGGGTCCTTGTCCAGGATAAGGTGGAGGTGGCCGGTTAAACATTTCTCCCTGTTGCCCAGGGTCCTCTTGAGGCCAGGGTCGTCCAGCCCCTGGGGTCATGTTGCCAGCAGGCTCCTGAGGGCACCTCTCCTGACGAATGGCACTCCTCTGTTGCTGCTGCTTCAAGATTAGCTCTCTAATTCGTTGCCGCTACAAAACACAAGCACAATACAGATAATTAAGCATCGACAACTGGCTGCCCCTATATACTTCTAAGTTTTCACATTTTTAATCACAACCACGCTAATGCAGCAGTTACAAGCAGATAAAGCTACATTAAAAGTCTTTAATGATAGCAATACCAGGTTGACATTTTTACTATACAGATGTATAATTAGCCTCTGTAATTTTTGAATATACAGACATCTAATGGCTTTAATAGCCATTTTTTAAAATCATGAATTAAATTTTGAGTGTAGGTCTGCCACTACCGTGGAATTAAAGGCAAGTAGCCATCCAGTAGAGGAGAAAGCCCCAACCGTAATCCGCAAAGGGTTCTTAGAGCATAATTTGAACTAAAATAGTGATAGTTGCTTCCTGACAGCAATGCAAAAACCACAACCCAGTTCTGACTTCATAAAAGTACTAACAATTACGCATGAATGTAAAATTAGCTTCAAAAGATGAGGTTTACACTATAACACAAGCAAGAGAAACTATACCTGTCTAAGTCTTTCCTCGCTCTCAGCCACACCCTGAGCCTCAGATGATACACCAACCATCTGTGGGTTGTTTGACAGCTGGTTCAGGTCTTGAGAAGGAATTCCATTGTTACCCACACTTGACTGGTCTTTCATTTCAATTTTCTCTGTAGATTGTGGACAGGGTGTCATAGGGGCCTGCTCAAATGGGTCATGACCAGGTGTTTGACATGGTCTTCTGGAGGGTGACCGAGTAAATCCGTCCTCCGGCACACTGGGGTGTTTTGGTGTTTGTGAGCCTGGATGAGGGAAGGGCTCTTGAAGCCTGCCTTGGGGAGGCGAGAAAGGGTCCTGAGCTGCCAATGGTCCTGGCCGCAGTCCTTGTCTACTGAGGCCATCAGAGACAGGTCGTGGGGTTCCTGGAGGCTGGGCATAGAGGTCATTCATCATGGGTCTGGGAGTTCCAGGCTGTGAAAACATGTCACTACCTCCAGGCCTTGATGATCCTGGTGTACTAGTAAATGGTTCCACTGCCCCCCTCTGGCTACCTGGTGACTTGGAAAACCTCTCTCCCAGGGAAGGCCGTGGAGTACCTGGTGGTTGCGAGTAAGGGTCCACAGAGTGGGAAGGTGACATTCTCTGTGAGGGGTGCGGCTGATGAGAGAACTGGTTCATACCACTGGGGCGAGGAGTTGCAGGAGCATGCGAGTATGGATCGGAGGATGGGCTTTGGGTGTTTGGTGGTTGGCCATAGTTGTCATGTGGGCGTGGCGTCCCAGGAGGTCGAGCATAGGGTTCAAAAAATGGGCGAGGTTGAGCACCAGGTTCATTGATGGATCTGGGGTTTACTGGCTGAGCAAAAGGATCTGTAGGAGGTTTGTTGGGACCAGAGGCTTGAGCAAATGGGTCATATGTGAAGTGGTCAGGCCTTGGAGTGGAAGGTGCATGAGCATAAGGGTTTCGAGACATTTGAGCCATGGGTCCTGGTTGTGCAAATGAGTGCGCCTGTGGGTGATGCTGGCCCATTCTGGGAGGACTGGTGAAGTTGTCATTCCCAGATGGTCTTGGGGTGTGTGGTGGCTGAGCATAAGGGTCGTTTTGCTGATTCTGGGAGAACCTGTCTGCTGAATGCTGACCTGGTCGGTTGAAGGGATCCTGTGCCTGAGGAGGGGGCATTGGTGTTTTGAACAATGGGACTGAGCCCGACTCATTACTTCCAGGGATTGGTGTTAATAAAGGCCTTGAATAAGGGTCAGACAAGATCATCCTGTTCTGGGCCATACGTTGATAGGCCTCATTTCTGATCATGGGCCTGGAATATGGATCTCTGCCTGGAGAGCCCATTGGGGGTCTTCCCTGAGCGGCCTGACTGGCCCTGGGGGGACCCATGGGCTTTAGAAAAGGGTCCATTTCCCCTGATGGTCTTGGGGTGTCAGGAGGTTTGGCATAAGGGTCATTGCTCATGGATGTTGGAGAGCCAAATGTGTCATGAGCAGGGGATGGTCTACCTCTGTCCTGCTGTTCCATCAAGGAGGTGGGAGACTTCCCAGATTCCACAGGCATTCTGCGACATGAGTTTGAGCCTAGCGTAGGTGGTCTTGGGGTCCCAACCATCTTAGAATATGGGTCCCATGGAGATGACGGTCTGGAACCAGAGGAGCCCGGTGAGAATACCTGCGGGGACTGAGGCTGGGAAGATGGGCCAGATGGAGGAGGAGGAGGGGGCCGTAAGAACACATCTTCTGGGGGGCCCGATGTTGGTGTTCCTGGAAGATGTGGCCGAGCAAAGTCTTTCGAGTTTAGCTGCTGCATGGGGGATGTGCTGCCATTGCTAGGTTGGGACGAGGGGCTCTGATTCCCGCTGTTATTGCCATCCATTTCTGACTGGCTGTTGGTCTGCTGTTGTTGTTGCTGCTGTTGTTGCTGGAGCTGTTCATTCTTAACTTGCTCCAGTTTCTGAGTGGCTTCAATTTTTGCTTGCTGTTTGCTTTTCTGCCTCATTTGCTGGTGGAAAGACAAAGTGAAAGGTGGCATTAGATATCAGAGGGGATACAACTACTATCATTTCATGCCAAATATGAACTGGACCCACTAACCACCAATGTCATCAGGGTTAATGTGGATGATAGTGATGTTGATTAGGGAGCTTTTACTAAACCACCTCTTAGCTGTCTTAATATTAAGTGGACCTGCCGCTGCATTCGCTGACTTCATTGCATACACTCTTACCTGTCTAAACTTCCACTCTTGTTCATGCTCTGACTCTTTTGGTTTCAAAGGGTCTTTAAACAGCAGTTCAGTGTCTAGTGGTATGTTGGGATCAAACACCTCAGGGGGCTGTTGCTGTGAATGGTGCCTCTTCACCGTCTCATTCGACATCTGGACTTTGTTGATGCGCAGGGCTGCTCGGTTATCTCTTGCCTTTTGCTGAAGAGCAAATTAAACATATTAGTAAGACAAACAGATCAAGTATGCATACTTCATGGACAAAATAAGGCAGACAGAATTGTGAAACCTTGCTGATCAGAGTCAAGTTTGAGAAGTGTCAAACATGGAAATTTAAAAATGGTTTGTATGCAAGATCAGAGTTTTCTCTATGAATGTTACCAGCAGCGCTGTTACGAGTGGCATGATTCTGTACTGAACTGGGTCTGAGTGCTGTTTGTATTGTAGGGTCCAGGATGCTAGGTTTTGTCATGTAGCATACCACAGTAACAAAAACAGGCAACTGAGACTGTATTGTACGTCAGACCTGAAGCTGTGGGAGGCTGACATTACAAAACAGTGGAAACCTTGAACAAGTATTATAGTATTCATAATAAGCCCTAGGCATTTCCAAACAACTTCATATATTGAGATAATGACCATTCTTTATAATTCACCAAACAAGGCTGCTGGTGCCATTCCTTCCAAGAGGCAAGGCTTGTCTTGCTTATCTACAACATCGCCATTCTGTTCCAGCAGTGACTATTCTACTGAAATATTTAGTTTAACACGAACAGTTGCTCTTAGTTTTATACCAATACATTTGGTGGCACAAGCATAACATTATAGCATTAATACCAATTTTCTTTGAAAATAAAATCAGACCATGGTATTGTGAGTCTCTATTTTAGAGATTTTTGAGCAAAAATTGGTGAAAGTCTGTGTGTGCACCTCATCTGTTACAAGGTACCAATCCCGTTACTAATGTTCATAATGTTACATATCCATGGTCCCACAACATGACTCGACCAAATGCATCGTTGAGGAATGGTGGGATTATGTACCCAGAACGACTGGAGCTGAATGGTGTGTACTTCAGAGGATTCAGGAAGCACTGTTAACATGCATCATATTTTCTTCACAATCGCATTTTATCAGTGTGTTTTTCGTGTCTGTTTAACGCCGCACAAAAAAAGGGACCATACTATTCATCTGCCCAAATTCTGACTGGTGACCATGATTGAGTGTAGGGTAAATCCCATATACAAAACATTCATGCACTGTATTAAACTTGCCATCGTTCACTGTAATTTAGATGCAAAATTCAATGGACGCCTGACTTACTAAGGTGTTCAGCTGCAACATACACACTCAAGATACAAGAGTATGGCAATAATGTAATTAATGTTACAAAAGTAATCTAAACAAAAAATAGGTTTTAATCAAGATAATACCCGTAAACTATCCTCTGCCAGATAAAATTACTTCAAGTGAACTTAATTACTGAGACCATAGTGAGTTCTAATGCTGCGCAGGGCTTCCTATGTTAATTAGTTCATCTGTGAATGGCCGGATTTCAAATTGCATTGGCAAGAGGCAGGAGGCCAGATGCAGTACAGGAGTGGGCCTTCTGCATACTAATGCTTCAGTGCAACTGGTACTGACAGTTTGAGCAGTTGGCACTGTACAAAGTGTTCAGATTTTGAGATTATTGAAGAAATGGGCAAACCGAGCGGTATGAATGATCTTACCACATATGGGGCCCTGTCTTGTGAACTTGCTTTCCTCCAAAGTTTTGCAATTTGCTTTACTCTGGTAGACCAATCTGTTGAAGGAAGGGAATACGTCATCGTACAAATTACACGCACATAAAGTATTCTTTGCCCTGTGCAACAAAAACATTCAGTGCAGTAGTGACAAAAGAAAATTGTGTTTGAGAAGCAAATGCAAACCTGGGTATTCTTCTTTGAGATTAGGGAAATTGACGTTAGTATACAGGACAGGTGCTACAGTAGCGAGCTCTCCAAGTGTTTCCTCCTTCTCCCACTTGAGCGTGCTCCTTTGGGCATTTGACATGGCTTCAGTTTCTCCCTCAGGCAGAGAACCAGGGGGTGTGGGGCCATGTCCGTGAGATGGTGAAGGCCACGGACCAACTGCCTCTCTGGGCATCTGATTAAACTTCCTATCCCTGCGACAACAGAGGAAAACATTGACTGAGCTTCTTTAATCATTGCCGTTTGGTTTTGCTGATAAAAAAATGGTTTGAAATGCATCATTGTTTTCATTGGAATGGTAAATTACCTTGGATTGTCAGTGAAAGGCATACGGTTGAGGGGGGAGAAGTTTTCTGGGATGCAGGGTCCTGCTCCTGGATTCGTAGGGAAGCGATGGTTTGGTCCCATCATACCATTGATCATTGGCATTCTTGGAAACATGGGATTCCCTGCACAAAGCATGTACAGTTATTACATAATGCATTTGTTTTTGCAACACCTGAATAAAATACGGCATTCGTATCAATGTACCTGCATTCGTATGAGGCATACTAGTGCCAGGTGTGGCAGGGAGGGGCCCTGGACCCTGGGGGTGAGGCACCTGTGGTGGTGGAGGAGGTTGGCTTGTGCTGGGGCTTAGGACGGCTGTGAAGAGATCCTCGACATCCTTGCCGCCCAGTTCTGCAATAGAGTGGGACAGCATAGTGTTCAATAAAATACCCGGTGAGGAAGGAATAAATGAAAAACTGAAATGACAATTTATGAATGTGATGTGTCAACACTGAATCTATGCTTCATGTTTCTGAGATAAGATGGAAATACAAACCTGGAATTTTGTAAAGTTTGCTGAGAATTGATTCTGAAACAAGAAAAGGAGCATGTGATCATTAATTATCTTTATAGGAAGATATACCCACATATGTCTCTCTCCACAAACACACACACACACAGATAGATAAGATCCATGTGTATATATATATATATATATATATATATATATATATATATATATATATATATATATATATACACACACACACACGTATCTATATACACACACATATATATATATACACACACACATCAGACAAATATATATATACACACACACATATACACACAGACAGACAGACAGACAGACAGACAGACATCTCTATCACTCACCATCAGTGACCATCTTGTCAAGCTCTGGGCTGAGAATGCCATCCAGAGGTTCCTCTGGGAGGTTTCGAGGCGTCCTCCGACCAGCCTGAGACTGAGGCGCCACTGGGGAGCTGTCTGCCAAGGGCCCGATGTCCAGACCAGCTGATGAAACACATGTGGAGGTAAAAAAGAAAAAAACTTAACTTGTGCAACAAAATCCGTGACTGAGTCTTACATCAAGAGGGGAATCATACACATAGCCTTGAAATGACAACAAGTATACTGCCTTAAGAGTCTGTTCAATAAAGCACCTTTGGATTCCTGCAGTGTGTGTGAGAGGTGTACTTTTTTTGGAACTAAGTTGTGCTCAAACTCAGTAGAGAAGCATAAACATTTGAAGCTTTGAGCAGGAAAATACTGTCAAAATAGAGGGGAAAAAATATATTTTAATACTGAATTACAAAACCAGTCCATGGGAAATTATTAGATTACTAAAGATTCTCTGAGTACCAAGGGTGAAATGTCTCACACTATGATAAACCCTGATAATGTTGGCTGCAACACACAACAGATAATTTTGGACTTCACACAATGTGATATTATCTCAAATGGGGCATTACTATGTACTGTCCATTTCTTTACTATGAATTAGACACAAACATGATTGGCTGCTATTTAGCCAAAATGTGGACATTCTAATAATCCATACAGCATGGGTTTAGATGACCAGGCACAAACACAAAAAAATGTGTAACACTAACAGTTTGTCATCAGATGAGTGCTGAGGTTTTCATCCCTCAATTAAACAAAAGTGAACAACCTAATTTTAGTCAGAATCAAAGTTTCACACATATACTACTTGCAGATCATGCTTATGTGCATTCGGATCACAAGTCAACTCAGCATTGTTCCATCTGCAAGTTCTTTTGATTGATGTTGTTATAATGGGAAAATTAGTGACACCAGAGATGAGCCAGTTCATCAACTTGATGAAGCACCAGCAGTTTTCTGGAACAATGGATGTAACTGAGCCGAAGCTGGGGTCAGTAAGGTCAGCGCTTACACACGTCTAATGTGTCTCGCAATGTGAAAACATTTTGTTGACATCTAACACATCCTCATGTGAGCCTCCAAACAATACAGCTCTTTCACAACCAATGAGTTGTCCTGAGATTTTGGCAAGAGCTTCATCTCAGACCTTGAGCTTGGAGCTACGAGTGATGTCTGCAGTCTTCAGTATTAAAAAGTCTTTGCTAAAGACCATGTTCCCCTATACTAGAAAAGGTCAGGCTGATGCGAAGATGAGAATGGATATTATTCAAACCTGGATAAGGACCAGCCAGGTCATGTTTAACTTCAAATTTACTGTTACATAAAAAAGCATTTCTACAAAAAAGTAGGATTGTAGAAAATGTTTTGATTTGTCACTGTTTAATGTGATGATTCATTTTGATACTGACAGCAAACTGACATCTTGGCCACAGGATTGACAAAGGAGAAAAAGTTGCTGAGAACTCCACGGTTTTAAAGTGCTCATCAACGAAAGATGGCCTTGCTGGCTTGTTGCATCTTGTAGAGTTGGATCCTTTTAATTTATCTCTTCAGCACATGTCAGCAGTGAGGAAAAATGGTTTTGTGGGGCTCACAAACAGATTAACACTCTGAAAATCTGATTCTAATGCACTGATTTAGATAAGTAATAAGAACTGTGTGTTAAGAGACAATCTGACATTAAGAAGTAGGAAACATGTACACTGGAGATGGACAAACATTGCGCCAAAGAGGAATGCATGAAAGCAAGGGAGATTAGTAGGCCAGAGCACCCTTACCAAAAGGTGGAGGTGAGCTGTCAACCTGGAAGGAGCAAAAATCAAGACCTACAAGAACCCAAAACCAGATATGAGTGAAAAAAAGTGGAGACAGAACAGGCACAACACGCTTCAGACAATGCAAACCAAAGATAAATCCAAAGATGAACAAAAAAAACTACTGTTGAAGAGTATGATTAAAATCAAAACATTTAAGTGATGAAAGCAAAAATAAAATGCTGTCTGAGGAGGAGTCTGAACTGGGAGAAGCTTCTAGAAACCCATAGCTGGACGACTATGAGAGGATATCGTCGCTGTGACTGCCTGTGAAATGTAAGACGCACCAGAGTCACTGCTTGGCTTTCCGAGCATTCCCAAGATGTCTGCATCAGTGTTCAGAACATCAGACAGATCAACTAATGGTTCCTCAGAAGTCTCTGTAAATGGGGGGGAAGGAAGAAACAAAAAAGAAAGGAAAACCAAACAGTCACAAAATCATAATTGATGGTGATGTTGAACGGACATGAGTGGAACCTGCCTCCATTTATTAGGATGCAACATGTAGAACTGGTCTTGAGCAAACAATAAAAAACAATAGGTGTGTTGATTGCACCCAAGACCACCCAATGGTAGGTAACTGCCAATATATATAATATATTTTCGTGGCATTCATGTTCTTAACCTTTGTCGCTGCTTCACAAACTCAGATATTCTATGTGGGGACAGTTGAAACATACCTGCCCTTCTGGGAGTAATTTAGTTTTCTAAATCTGATGTGGATGTTAGCGAGGATGTGTCAAACCTTTACATTATGGAAACTGAGGAGACTTCTGCAGAGCTTCTAGAAGCCTTTTAAGTCCTCCAGATGCTTACAAGGCAGCGGAATACGCTCCATGGCGGTGGTGTTGGGGTGTGTTGGCGTTCACATCATGGCACCTGCGATCTAAACTAATGTGCCATTTGCTAACAGCTGAAAGACCACTCCTAATTATCTATACCAATTACCTGTGGAACTTACATGTCAACAATTAAGAAAAAAAAGAAAAAAAAAGGTTAAAGGACGGTCCATCACAGACCAGTCATATACTGTAGTTTGAATTTATTCATTTATTTTATTTTCTATGTCTGTCTTTATACTAATGTGTGTATGAACCACACAGCAGCATGAGAAGCTGCCAAGTCAATATATCTAAGTCAATATTAAATCCAGTGAGAAATGACCTTACATTTAAATGTGTCAAAATAGATTTTAAGATGCATCAGTGTTTGTATTTTGTGCATTCGACATAATTTTTTAAAATTGTTTTTAAAAACATCCGTACACTGTTGGAGTGCAAATATTACATCTGAGAACATTATGAGAGATGCTGAATTACAATTTACATTTGGTTTCCAAAAACAATTTTCAAAAGGGCTTCAGCGGTGTGCACTGTCACTAATCCACCCAGCAGATGGTGAGTGTTAAATCTCTGAGGGACCCTCCCCAGGGTCATGGTCTCCTGCCACTTTCTTTCATTATTTGGCTTGAACAGACCAGCAATCTGTGAGTAACGTCAGGTAAGCAGAGGGCCACCATGTCTCATGTGAATCGTTTTTTGATCAGGTGTGCTTTAACTTCAATCCTTCGATCATTTTCTGAGGACGGCTGTATACATACGTGCTGTGGCAGGTCTGGTGGTGAGGGGCGCGGTGGAGGCGCTGAGCAGGGGGTCAGACGAGGGGTCCAGGAAGCTGGTAGCGGGCTGCTTCCTCTCCAGCTGGTTCTGCCCCTCCTCCAGGAGGCCTGGCTCCACCCCCTGCTGCCTGCTCTGCTTGCTTTTGTCCAGCAGATCCTTTCCAAAGAAGGCCTCCTGAACATGACAAAACAAAGCACCTGTCACTTCTCCACCACGCGCCTCTTCAGGAGCTGTCAGGCTACCTTTACGGACGTCAACCCTGGGAAGCACACCTTTCACATTGGAATCACTCAGATGTGCATTCACGGATCACCAGAACTGGCCAAAGTGAAACCGGCTCCAACAATAACGCTGCCGCTGACCTCACTTTTTGCCAGTTCCCGCCCAACCCCAAGCCTCTTTACCCACAAGTCATCTGCTACCCTAAAAGATGTGTAACAGCAGCTCCCTGCTGCACAAAGACATTAAAAGCCCAACGTGTAACCGTTTCAATAATTAATGGAATATGCTTCAGTGTGTTGGACCTTTAGGTTACACAGAACCCCCCCCCTTCAGTCATGGGATAAAGAGCAGCTCTGACAGCTGCCTTTGGCTTAATGCACATCACGGATCCATGTTTTGGCCAATACGAGGTGACATGGAGATACGGCTTGAGACAAGGGGCCTTGAAGTCATCTCGACTTAAGCTTTTCTACGTCAATTCACAGCCCAGACAGGAGCCATTTGCAGAGCACGAGCTGAGACTATGACATCCTTTAGGCTCAGACTTCTTCAGAGCGGCCTGCCGAGAAGGCTCTGCACAAAGACTCCTGTAAGAGGGTCCATTTCCCAGCCTTCTGTATTTTCCGTGATTCATGAAGGCAGACCCCCTACATTCTGCACATGTGAAGTTTGCATGACAATAAAACAAAGAGGTTTTGCCATCAAATGATAAAAGTTATTGTTTTGACTCGTGCAATATCTTTCTTTTGTGAGGGATCGTGCATTCCTGAATAGGCAGAGGTTAAAATAAAAATGAATTCCTTCTCCACCATTATAACTATGTGGTATCGACATTCGCAAAATTAACATTCACACAAGAAAGAAATACTGATAAACATATACAGATTAAAGTACAAAACAGGCCTTTTCAATAAAATGAGACATATTTTGGAATTCACCAATTCCTTGATAGAAATTCGTCAGCGGTGAATTCTCACTGCAGACACACCTGCAGGTAGGTGGGAAAGGCCTCCTCCAGTTTGGTTTTTTTCTTCCGATAGCGTTTCTTTATTTTCTCTGGAACCTCTGGTCCAGGGGGTATCTCATCCACAGGAGTGTCAGGCTGTGCCTCTGTCCATCCCACAGCTAAGGAAAACAGAAAATGCATTATGATATATTACAGCTCTGATGAACATAAATCAAAGCTGTTCATAATACCTATATTACATAACTATTACTATATAACCAGAAAAAAATATCAGATAATGCAGCAGTATGAGTGCTTCAGTGGTGCACAGACCTTCATCTTTGCCCACGTGATTCTCTGACACAGAGCCAGAGGAGTCTTTTCTGCACAGGGCCCGCTTGGCCTTGCCTGGACCTTGGCCAGGACGACTTCTCTGGCGCACCATGAAGCCACCGATTCCTTGAAGGGAGAATTTATTCATTTGTTATCAATAAGTTGAAGCGTGAACCAATAAAGAATCCTGCTTTTTGTAAGAATTCTGGATGCAAGTTGGGACGGTGTGGCTTCATTGGTTATCGAATGTGAGGACACACACAGAGACAGAGACAGACAGAGACAGAGACAGAGACAGAGACAGAGACAGAGAGAGACAGAGACAGAGACAGAGACAGAGACAGAGAGAGAGAGAGAGAGAGAGAGAGAGAGAGAGAGAGAGAGAGAGAGAGAGAGAGAGAGAGAGAGAGAGAGAGAGCCCTGTGTACATCTGAGGCCCTGAGATGGCAGTGCTTTGCTACAGCTACAAAGTCAGGCATGTACTGCACCATTTTACGCCTCAGAGGAGCTGTCTCCTTCAATCAGGTGCCCTACCCGGCCGGTACGGTTTCCTCTTCCTCTTCTTGCCGCCGTCGGCCCCCTTAGAGTCGTCCTCTGCTGGCTCTCGCTCCAGGCTGGAGTCAGACTTCCCTTCACAATCGAGGAGCTCCGCCTCTGCTAGATGGAGAGAGCATTGATGATGACTGACAGCCCTGCGACGGAGAAGACCCCAGCCAGCCCCCTCACCCCCCAAACACAGTGCAGGGGTTGTTTCTATCTGAAACCCACTGTGTGGAGATACATTAACCTGATTGAAACATGTTCCATTTCATTTGGCCATTATTTCAAATGTGCCTATTTCCATATTGAACCATTTCCCCTTCCGCCACAAAAAAAGTAGAGTTAGACTTTTGATCTGCATAAGCTAATATCGGAACAATAAATTAATGAATTTAAATTCTGCGAAATCAGAGGGCGTTGTTAGAAGCCTGTAAGGCTGCAGCAGCACAAAGGCCTACATTTTTACTTCCTTTACCCAAATAAAGATGCAGAATTGTGAAACGCTAACAGTTTGTGTGGGTGTTGGTGTTTTGCAGGTGATCTACTGTGAATGTTTGCATAAACATGACAGATGAGGCTGTGTTTAAATAATCTTTTGCGTGACTTACTGATTTTTGGAAAGGAGAATTTGGAAAGGAGAATTTGGAAAGGAGAATTTCATTTATTCATTTATTTACCAAATAAAAGATGAATGTGCAACAGCCTCTGAACATTTAGTTGAATATGAACCGTATCATCTCCTCCTCACCACAATAACTGCAGACATTTGTGTGCTAAGCTGTGCCGGTTGGCACTTGCCTGTCAAAAGTGGTAAACACAGACACAAAAATAATCACTGCAATTATTTTTTGGCTTTGTAAATAACACTGCATGAGCAGCATTCACCTATTTGCATCTACCCTTCCCCTTATATTGCTCTTACAAGCAGAAACATCTGTTATTGAATATTCATTAAGGCAAATGTGCTAAATAGACAGTGTATTATTTTGCACATTTAAAAGATGCTATATTCAATGTACACCGTTAGTAGATCAGCCTGCAAGCTTTTTTATAAGGGGTATGAAATTACTTAAAGATTTATTAAATCAGGCCCGAAGAGTCCAATACTAAGAGTCCTGGTTGCTATTAAGACTAACAAATAAATAAAAGATGAAAAGAAAAGCTTGCGTGAGAAGACAAGTACCTCTGTTGTCCTCCAGGTCTTCGTCGCGCAAGTGTTCAGAGAGGGGGTCTATGGGGGCCTGAAGTACTGCCACGCTGTTTTGGTTAATGATCTTCAGCTTCAGCTTGGGCTTGGGCTTCCTGCGCCGTGACGCAGTGGCTGACAAACTCTGGAGCTGGCAGAGCCCGGACTCTGTCAGACAAACGCCGTCCTGGGTGTAAGTCCTCGACAGGTCTGGGAACAAAACATGAGAACAATGACGGTCTGACCAACAAGCATAGAAATCTAGCCATTCACTGGGAGCACGGATATCATTAAACTACATTGTTTTTGAAACAAGATCGACCGTTCTGCTCAGCCATCAAGTTTGTGTTCAGAGTTCATCAAAAATGTCAAGCATCAACAAAGCTTGTTGGGGTTATTTTCTGTGAGCCATGACTGTACACTTGAAGGCAGAACCACTGGCACTTTACATATTTTTTTCATTTTCATTGAAATTTGAGGGATGTAGACTCACCCATTTCTTTAGCTTTTGTGACGATCTGCGTCATGACTACAGGCTCAATAGTGTCTCTGGTTTTAGTCACAACTGCAGCAGAGGACACACAAAACCAGTTACAAAAAAAGAGGAAAAACAAGCTTTTCACTTGTTGGAGCCACAGTAAAATGAGAAATCACCTTTAGTGGTCTTGAAGTTCCGGCACATTGTGCAATCAAAGCAGTTTTCTGCAGCCTTCTCGACATCTTCTTCCGAGTGGAGACCCTGACAGGAGGCATGGAACCATCTGGGGACAGAGGAGCACATAAATATAAGAGTCAAATTTGCTTAAGTTAAAACCGGAAGAGGCGAGTTTTCAGGCTTTTTTTCTTCTTCAGAAAAACAGCACACCTGTCACACTGTCGGCATTGCAGGATGACGGTGCCTTCGCTGTAGTCCACCAGGCAGATGGGGCACGTTGCGAGGCTGGCGCAGGGGGCACATTGGGTGTAATTATTCTGCCAGTCACACCTCAGGCCTGGAGTGGTGGCGCCACACTGGGTGCAGGACACACACCTGCAGGAGACGAGGAGGGCAGAGTCAACCCAGGTTAAAGCACAAAAGATCACACTGATAAAATGTGTGATCCAGCCAATGATCTGAATTGTTGGCATGCAGAAAAAAACAACCATTTCCGTACAATCATGATTGGCATAAAGCTTCACACTGAGTTGGGTAACTGCGGAACAGAAACAACTGGTTCTGGTTCAACTGGTGACATCATTAGTGGGCGTGTCATATCCCTCAACCTGACAATGAGCTGACCAGCAGAGACAATTGAACGACACATTGGGAGAACATGGACAATTTTTGACATGAAGAGAAATATCTTCAGTAAAAGAATGAGTCCCTCCCACTTTGGTTCTGCTTAGATTGGTGCAAAGGCAAAATGGTTCACTAGAAAAAAACACGGTTCTCACACTGGTGTTGAACTGGAGCTGGAGCTGGAGCTGGAGCCAGAACCAGAACCAGAACCAGAACCAGAACCAGATCCAGAACCAGAACCAGAACCAGAACCGCATCTGTCTAAAAGCAGCTATAAGCTGCTAATACGATTATAAATTAAAACACGCTTTCAGGAAACTAACGTGCAGGCTGACAGTTGCTAGTTAACCCTTTGAAAAATGGTTCACCAGTGCATGCATTGGTATTTTTTGCATGTTTTGATGTCATTTTTTGGAATATCTTCAAATGCTTTATATCCCTGGAAGCGACACAACCTAAACTAAAAGTGGATATGAGTCAATAAATCTAAATGATTGATAAAAGCATTGAAACCTTTTGACCTGAAATCTTACCAAATAGATACACCAAACACATTTATCAAAAATATTTCTGATCATAGAAACTTAGATAAACTATTTGTGAAGATTCTAGAGGTTATTTGAACTAATTACCTTTTTCAGTTTTTGTGATATGACCATCTTTATGACTAGAGATCATATCCATGGCCTACATTGATCATGCTTATTGTGATGTATTTTCTTGGAGTATCTTCAAATGTTTTCATATCTTTAGAATCTGTACAACCCAAGCTAAATGATTATAGAAGTCAACAAACAATAATGATTGATAAAAGAATTACAATTGTCTCAAAATTGTTAAAGATCTATCATCATCATCTATCATCCGTCATCAAATAAATGAAAGTAGAAAGTCAGAAACTATTTTTATTGGTCAAGAACCAATGTACTCGCTAGTGTATATTTCTTGGTCATTTGGCCTTCAAATAATAAAACTAATAAATAAAAAAATGACCCGTCCCCCCTCCCCAAAAAAACGTAACGTATGACGTTGCGCGCGGTTTTCCCCGTACGTAGCGTAACATAATGACAACATGACGTGTGTGCATCGTGATAAAACCAAAGAGAGACATCTTAGCTTTCAGTTGCAAAAAGAATGAATGGTTTAGCATCTATAGTTTTATTAAAACTGAAAGTAGCGAACAGCGCCGTGGGCGGCCGTTTTCATAGACTTAAAAGAGGAAACATTTGCTGGCATCAAAGTCACTCACCATTTGCACTTCCAGCTGTCTTTGGGCACGTTCTGCAGAGGCGGGTCCAGGCAGTAGGTGTGATAGCTGATGTCACAGTCGTCACACAGCAGCAAGCGTCCCGGGTCGGTGGCCTGGCCACAGGCCTCGCACACCGTACACTCCAGACAGCGCCAGCCTTTACTGAGCACCACCTTGGTGATCTGTGCGCAGCAACAATGACACATCCATTCTTGTTATGTGTGCTGGTCAACACATGCAATACTCGAGTGTGTGTGTGTGGTGTGTTCCACAATGAACAAACCTTTATGCCGACACAAAATGGATGGTAACACTGGCCGCACTGGGCGCAGGCCAAGAGACGGCCTTCTGCTCCGAGGCCAAAACTCCCACACACCACACACATGTCCTGCAGGAAGGAAACGCATCGTGAGCTACACATCGCACACACTCATTTCTTAGATTACTTTGAGCTCGCATCCGCACCTTCCCCAGTGAGTCCCCTTGGGTTAATTGCTCCCACTAATGTCGTATTTCCACCATAGGTTATATTTTCGCCACCATCTGCTGGTTTGTGCTGTTAGTGATTGTCTTTCAAAACTAAAATCAGCTACCATTCAGCTAGTCTTTCATTTGATGGACCCTCGTAAATGAGTTATGAGTTACGTTTTCACTGAGTGTGGTGGAGTGCCTTGGCATTGGTCAGGGTAAAACTTATTCAGCTGTGGGGAAAATTCAATCATCTTCCCCAAGGAAAAATTGGTGGTGATGTGTATGTCTGCATGTATGTTGTTCAGCGTTTACTTGAAGTTGTAAAACTACTCAACACTTTCTCAGAGAAATCTAGAAACAGTAACCTCATAGTTACTGTTCTGGGTTCTTTATGAATATTTGACAGAGGCTGGTAATATTCATTGTTTACAGAATTAAATTCAGTGCATAAAAATTGCCTTAAAGGCAGAAAGTAAGACAAGAAAAATTCAATATGATCCAGTGTTATGTAATGGACAAAATTTCCTGCAGGCGGTTGGCAGTATTCACCACAGGAATTAATGATCTCCAGGGGGGAAAGTCTTTAAATACAGATTTAATTCCAGGCAATCCAAGTGAATGGAGAAATTTATGGGTGACATTTTTAAAATCCCACAAAGAATTTAAGTGTATGAAAACACACACACACAGACCTGCTTCAGCGTGAAACTGTCATTGCTGGAGAAGATAACGACTGTGTTATGCATGGCATTCTCCTCCTCCTCCTTGACCGGGTACGGGGTTTCTATTGTGGTGATCTGCATGTCAGGGAAGTAAAAAATAAATAAATAAATAAATGCATAAAAAGCAAAACAAAGAATGTCATCTGTTATCTGGTGCGAGCATCGCACCAAACAGGATCAATCAGACTTCAATCATTCATAAATGTCATTCAAAATCTCTGCTGTCTTCAAATGAGTCATTTTTGTTATGAGATGCAACAACTGTGTGAGCACATCATTGAAGTAACGCTGGTTACGGCACACCGCCTGTGCAGCCAGCTGGCGTGAAAATGAGCAACATTTAGGCAACGCAGCCTTCAGATTTGGGGGTGTTCTTGGGTGTGCTGCACGTACCCCGGGGTTGATGCTGGGTCCCGCTCCATTCTTACCCCGGGCCCGGCCACGCCCAGCTCTACCTGACAGACCAGCCCCTCGAGGCCTCCTCCTCCCTGGGAAGCCTGAGCCACGACCCTGTGGAGGAAAGGGGACAATCAGAGGATGCGCAGAGGTCACGTGTGGACACTAATGGGGAGGGGGCTGGAATGGGGGTGTGGGGGGGGGGGGGGGGGGGGGCAATGACCACAACCTGAAATGAACACACACCAGCTCTTTTTGTCTGGAATTCTCTCTCGCTGAAGGCCACCATCGCTGTTTGCTCAGTGGGTGGAGCGAGACTTAAAGGTTCTCCTAAGGGACCATTTACCCTCTCCTGCTTCAGGCTTTTAGGTCTGAACATTATATCTCTCTAGACGGTGCAGACGAGAGCCGTGTGTCTGCCTCCCTAATGAAACAATGTCAATTTGTGGTGTTTGCCAGCTGCCACTGATGGCGCAGCCCGTCTAGCAGGTGATTTACAAGCTACATTCGAGAATCAACACTCTGCGCATGTGTCCGACCGTACAGAGAGAAAAATAAAATCCAACAAACACATTTGTTTGGTTTTGATGGTTAATGGAGATTACTGACACACCCACCATGGGACTGAGTGACCGACACACCCACCCAGTGCAAGGAGTGACTGGGCCTCTGAACTGCTCTTTTAAGACTGGTAAGCAAATCAAATTTTGGACAGTCGTCCTAATTCCACCCCCCACCCCCCACCTCCCACCACCTCGTGTGGAGCACCTTTGGCTTCGCTCCAAAACCGAGACATGTCTCATCTGCCGAGCCTCCTGACAAACACTGCGGTGTTCAACCTGGGTTGGAGGTCTGCCACAAAGCACAAATTAACCCTTGTATGGCTTTTCTCAGAGTGAAGACTGTCACCATGGCAACCAACTTCCACAGATATTAAATCGAGTTCAAAAAAGAAAAAAATATAAATAAATACTTGAGTGGGTTTGGCTGGGAGAAAAGACAAAGGCTCATCGATGCTAAGCTGCCCAAATAATGATTGATAAATTACTATTTTTCCTAAACTATGTCTTCATTCTTGGGAATTTGTTATTGCAGCGCAACTTTGATCACCCGGCAAATCCAATTGTCAATATTTTTTCACTTCCATTGTGCAGAGCCGTTTGCTGATCCACTGGCCTCTGAGCCTTCTGCTCCTCAGTAAATTCATATTTAGTGCAGGTAATCTTATAGATCATAGTGACGTTCACCGACACTCGGAGTGGGAGTGTGTGTCACTGAGGTAAGCAGAGGGCCATCTCTGGTGAGCCATGGTATTTACCACTCTGATGCTCCAGCCGGGGCTGCCAGAGAACTGCCTGGTCTTTGGGACGTCCCACCCCTCTGGCTGGTCTGGAGACCAGGACAAGGGGGAGCTCACACTGCTATGGGGGCTCCATGCACCCTAAGGTAAGGGAGGGCGGGTGAGAAAGTGAGAGAGAGGGAGGGAGGAGGGCGACAAAATGCAGCAACTTAAAAACAAAGCCAGCAAAGAAACAAAATGTACAAAGAAAGATGTTAGAAAGATGTAGTGAGCATCTAAATGTAGCCATCTGGGAACACTTCGATACTCCCATATGTGCCGAGCTTCAGCACCGCATCCATGTGACGTGCCAACACTTACTCGATGGCGTCATTTTAGAGCCAATTCTTATGGTTTTCCATGCATATGAATTAGAGGCGTGTCTTGAGCACAATTCCAAAACAGGTTGGAAGAAAAAAAAGACTAAAAGGAGCAAAACCAGGTTAATTGCTTTCATGCAGCAGAGTTTGCCGGGGCATCGCGGCTCCAGCGGGAGGAGAGGCCCCGCGACCTCTGGCCATGAAGCCGATGCACGTTTGGCATGCTGACAAGACAAGGGGAGTTGCGTCAGCATGGCAGCACACGAGCTTATCAGACAAAAGCATGCTGGGCCGAAAAGTGAGCAACATTCAGATTTCAGGAATAGATTTCCCAAAGCCTTGTGCAAGAAATTACTTTGAGCCATATAATGTTTGTCTAAGAGATGGGCTATATCTGGGGAGAAAAACACATTTGTAAAATAAATTAGCCTACCCCCACCAGCATCATTCATAATATATTACAGCCATGGGTGTGATTCAATTCCCATTTTTATTTGTCTGAGAGAGTCTACATTCAGCGTCTGTGATAGCCTCCTTTATGAATCCCTTTTTAACGACATTGAGGGGCTGATATTAGGAGATTAGAAGTTCTTTCACAGTCACAAGTGAGCCACTACATTTGATGGTAGAATGTGGAAAAAAAACTGGTACATGTTAATGGAAATTGTGACTGTTATTTGTGATTTGATGAATACCTTAATGGGGACAGAGCGGTACGAGGATGTTTGTAACACGGATGTGAGACGAACACAGTGACCAATGGTGACGCCATAGATGGCGCCGGCAGCACTGAGATGGAATATGGTGAAGAGTTGATTTAGTCAGATGAAAACAGTTACTATTTGAGATCGTTCGAAAACTGAGCACTGACTGCAAGTGACTTAAAGGTGAAGCTCCGCCCACATATGGACAGGGCACCCTGTGCGGTGGGCGAGCACCATCTCCACGCTGTCCAGCCATTTTAAAAATAAAACCAAAAACATTAAAACATGTTCTAAAATGACCTCGCGGCGTAATCCAACCCGGTGACACCAGCGACCCACATTGACCGCCTGAGTCCACAGGACATATCCCAGTATGACCAATAACTCGTGAAGTAGTTGGTGAGAAGCAAGCAGGCGCTCACCAGGGTCACTGCTACGCTCTGAGAAGATGCCCGGTCTCCTACCTGCTTAACTCTCGGCCTCCCGGGGGAAAACTTCCTCTTGGTAATGGCAGGCTTTCCCATTCCAATCTTCGGGGTGAGTGGTATGAGGGTGGTGCTGGGCATGACACCACTGTGGTCGACCAGCGTCGGGAGAATCTGGTTCAGGGGCGGCTCTCTGGGAGATGTCCCTTGGGCAACAGGTGAGGAATGAGAAGGAGAAGCAACCATCTCTGCCAGCCTTTCCACGGTGGTCTTGAGTGGTTTGTCCTCTAGAGACAGGCTGGGAGAGGACGGGTCGGGCTCTGGGGTGGTGTCCATCTCCTCTGGTGGAGCAGAGGCTGTGGGTGTAACAGTCTCTGTCAGGTGGCTATAGAAACTGCCCTCCCTTCTCTCCTTGTTAAGGTCTTTTGGAGTGGTCTCCAGGAAAGAAGCCCTGACAACATCCATACTCAAAGGCTGGGATAGCGAGACTTCCGTTGGTTGGTCCGTGAAAGGTACTGATGCAGTACTTGATTCTTTGGTGGTTGAGATGATGGCCTTAAAATCCTTTGTGCTGGGGGAGAGCGTGCCCTGCTCGGGGCAGGCCTCTATCTTTGCTGGCTTGGCTTGTAACGGGGTTTCCTGTGGCTGTAGTGGCTCCATGGAGAGCTGGGCTGGAAAAGACTCAGACTCCTGGCTGGGAGTCACTGAAGACACAGGAATCTCTGTGGATGTGACTTGGCTTCTTGCTGCTGGTTCTGTTTCTGGGGAGAGACAGAAAAGTTTCAGATTTGCATCCGCTATCAGAGACGGGCCGTGACCTAATGTAGATTGATTGAAGGGATCATTTTTTACATCCATCTACTATTGTGCTCTTTTACAGTTGACGTCTTTGTATTGACAACATCTCCCTGTTCAATATAATTTCCCCTCCATAACACAACAAGTCGCAGAGACAAAATGTAACCACATAGCATAATCATTGTATCAGGCTAAATAGTGAGTCAAGCCTAGCGGCCTGCATCAATGGCTTCTAATTTGTAATCCCCCCCCCATACACACACACACCCTGTCTAATGTGTTATCACTTATCTTTGTCAAGCGACAGTTAGGCCAGTGAAAGGTGCTATACAAATCAAAGTTGTTATTATTATTATTATTATTATTAATATGATTAAGACATAATTTAACTGAATCCAATGTTATTTACCATTACTCTAAAATCAACAGTTTTCCACAAAAATGTCATGTTCCAAACCTGAACTCTCGAGACTTTTAAAAGTGATTGCTGAGGAAGGCAGATCCTGAACCCATTGAGGGCAGTGGAACTACATCTCATCATTTCCACAGCAGGATTGTACAGAAAAACAGACAAATGAACGTCTTATGATTAAACGTAAAACATGATTAATATCAATTACAGCCCCCACAAATATTTGAGACTTCACCGTACATCAGTCAGAGGGCAGCAGAACACGAGTCCTTTAATCATGTGCAAACTGAGTCTACTTGCTCTTTTGAATAAACTGTTCCTAATAACTGTTACATTTATGCAAATCAATGACGCCAGGAATCGGCGATAAACGGGCTGCGTGCACCAACCTGGTTTGCATTCTGTTGGGATTTTGCTGACGGACAGTTCAGTAACCTGCCTCTCAATGTCTGCCCCCACCGAGACGTCTACAGGAGAAGAGAACAAGACTTTCACATTTCTGGAAGGAATTCTTTTGAACCTGAGAAATATACATTTTCTGCGATGGTGACTTTGTTAGCAGGTGAAATGAAAAATGATATCAACTCTAGGCTACAAACAAGTAATTAGCTATATTTATTATATACTGTATATTTATTATATTTTGTAACTGAATGAGGCATGTTAGTTTATAATCAAGCATTATGAATGAAGAATGTGATATAAAAAATGCAGAACAGTTAGGTAGCTTACATGTTAGAGGTAAAACGTGCAAGGAAAAAAAACAGGAACTAAGTGGACAAAAGGGAAATGGATGGGTTAGATGCTCAGCAGTTACACAAACTGCTGCCTGCATCAATTGCTATGGCTTGAAATTGCAACCATCCGTTATCTTTAATCAAAAAATAAGCACAATGTGAAACCCTTTGTGGAAAGATCTGAGTGAACTGTCCCTTCAACGTTATTCAAAAGTACCCAAATTCCAAAACATTAAGTTGGTAATAAATGGCATGCCTTACAATCAATTAATCAATACCTTAATGAATGTGATTTTCTCTGTTTGTTGTCTTCCTAGATTCTGTGTCTCCTACTCTCTATTTGGTTTTGTTTCACAGACATCAATGCTTCTGGCTCGTCTGGTATGAATAGAACCAGTCATTCCTGGCGACGGGCGTCCACACATCGAGCCAATATTCTGCCAGACGGCCTCTGACAGTACAGATAGCCTAGTCTTAACGAGGCACCCACCATTTCAATCCACAAGTTCCCATGTCACGCTGATCCTGAAACACGCATGCACCTGCTAAGCATCTCTGCCAGGAGAGGGAGTAACCATGACAACCAACATCCCAGGGTCTGTGTGCTCTGGGCTCATGACTGTGCAGCTTGCAGGTGCTCATCCGGTGCCCATGCCAGAAAGTCAATTAGGAGATGGGCCTCCAACCATCTTCAGTGTTCGACTATTGACCAAGCTGAACACACACTCTCATTCACAACAATACGCCGCTTCCTATATCTCCTACAGTGAAAGAGGTGGTGGTGTAGATAAATACACTGCTTTGATTATGGCGGCTTTAAGTCGGGTCTGGCCTAACATTCCAGAATGGCTATACATGTGTGAGTCACAGAGATTCAGCTGCTGCTGAATACTGAGAGCTGAAGAATCGCACCATGTGATAAACACCCGCTTAATGACTGAAATCATATCACATGCGCCCACTTTAGGCAGTACTGTCATGTTCTTACAAGACAACGCTAAATATGTATTACTTCCACAAATATCAATACATTTTGAATCAAGATTTACTGGGTTTTGGTCGGCACTTAAAACACAGTAAAATCGTTTTAGAAATCAAAGGCCTCAGTTTCAACAGCAAACAAAAGAAGCATTATGACATTACTGGCAGAGATAGAATCAGATTTGGAGGCACCACGTAGAACACACAGATCACATGCACCTTCATCACATCCCTAAAACCACAGAGGAGGAGCCAAAGGATGGAGTTCATCACCACGGTGATGAGCTCATAAAAGAACGCAGAGCCATGTGACTGAGCCTGCCTGGCTCAAGAGCAGCTACCACTGCCATCATGTAAATCCATTTCCTTCTCTCCTCTCCACGGCCGTCTGCAGTCTAGACAGAGTGGGCAGCCAGGATACAACTGGGATGCCCGGGGTTCCCATTTCCAGCCTGCGCCTCCCTGATGCTGCCTGCAGAGCTCACACAGGCGGGAGCGGAGACGCAGTCCTGCAGGTACCTGATCACATGGTTTGTAGTCTCACTGCTGCCCGCCACACAAAGAGCTACAGAAGCCGCTAGGAAGAATGAACACACACACACACACACACACACACACACACACACACACACACACACACACACACACACACACACACACACACACACACACACACACACACACACACACACACACACACACACACACACACACACAGGCCTACTGTATCTCATGCACATGCTATTAACAGATGACTGCTGCAGCTGAGTATCAAGCACTGGCACTGCGGTCCATCTCAGGTCACCAGATTGCTTTAAAACAACACAGATATTTTTCAGAAACCTCACTGCCGATTAGTTTTATCCGTTTCAATTTCCTCTGGAGGGTGTAAACTAACCACAATTATAGTAATTTGTTCAAAGTTTCTCTATTTCACCAAATTTCTTTGAAGTGCCTGATTCAGAGGGCTACAGCTCGCAGTCTGAAGCCCGGCTCATGCCCCTGAATGACCCCTGGGCACTTAAAATTTCAGTTAAAACTCTTCACCTAGATTGACAAGTAATACACAAGACATACTGGAGAAAAACATAGTGCCATTAACTTTCAAAGCACGTTATTACAAAGATAATAGTTACTTTAATCCACTGCTAGTAGGACACCATCTGGTGTTGGGAAGTCCTCAGAAAATCTTCCAAATAAGAGTTTGCACTCCCAAACAGCTTCCTCTCCAACCCTTTCATCTACGACTTTCAAAACTTCATCAGAGCCCACACTATCAAGGTTTTACATGGCCAAAACCTTCAACCGCTTCAGCACAGTAAGAGATGCAGCAAATCAACCTTCAACTACAAAGGTTCTCTTTCATTCTCACTCCTGTGACCTGCTGGTTGTGTGTATTATGAGTGTATGGTTGTGTATGATTATAAAAGCTACATTCCCTGGCTTGTCCTTGCACGATCAAAACGTTAATATGCCGACAAAGATAAGAATCTCAGGAGGGGCATCTGAGCATGTAGGAATATAAAGACATCCAGGGTAACAGAGAGATGAGGCAAAGGGATGAGAGAGGATGAGGATCTGCTTGAGTGGAATGAGGACCCACCAGGCTTTTGGGCTGATGTGGCCAGCTTCTCCTCCTGGACGGTATCCTCAACAGGCTCTGGATCCGAGTGCAATGGAACAGCAAGTAATTCCGGTTTGGGGTCATTGTGCATTTCAGGAGGCAGCTGAGTGCCAGGTTCTAGGTCCATGTGCTTTTGAGCCAGCTGTAGGCCAGCCTCAGAGTCTGTGTGCATCGAGGCTGGCTGAGGGCTGAGCTCTGGGCCAGTGTCCATATCCTCTGCCTGGAGTGCCTGCTCTGCAGCAGGAGACCTGCAGTTGGAACAAACAAAGTCCTCTCGAGGGTGGATTTCTGCTTGGCCTGAGTTCTGACGCTCACACTCGAGGTGAAGCCATCTGAAAGGAGTGCAGAGGAATTTAAAAGATTGCCTTAACGGGGTGAGCCCAAAACATGACATAGCCACTGTGGTGTTCTTTGTCTCCTGGTATTTCCAGTGTGGAGAGAGAAAGCCAAGAAAACAAAGACAAATCAAGTGTTTTACCTCTTACAACTGTGGCAGAGGAGCAGGTCTTTGTGATGTTCAGGGTCCAGGATACAGGCACACATAGGACAGCACAGAGCAGGGTCCTGATTCTGGACACAGCTCTCACACAGCAGGCTGGTGTGGTGCCACTGGCCGCTGGTCCGGGTTCCACACTGGATGCAAACTCTGCAGTTCTGAGGAGTTAGAAAGGTTTCTTGGTAAACACTCCATTGAGCGTTTCTTCGTTGCAAAAATGTGACACCGGCAAACAGCGAAACTTCTATATCTCCTTCCAGATGAACACAGCCCAATTAAACACAATATTTAGCCAACAAAGATTGGAATCACTGATTTCGTGACTGCATTATTACCACTAACTTACTCAATATCAACTCTATGATTGTACATGATAAAAATATACTCCTTTTTTAGATATGATTTCCAAAAGCAGCATTGCAGATCGTCCTCCAAATTTGTGGGAAAACACTCATTATGGAGAGATGAGGTTCCACGTATGTTGATGTTGCAGTTTAGATAACACACCCTTTAGCTTGGTACACACTTTTTTCTTTTCATGGAGAGGATGGCAGTACTGAAACTGGAACCGTGACTGATTTTTCATTGATCTCTGCCTCAGCTGGACAAACACACTCAGAACGAAACTGTGTGTGTGTGTGTGTGTGTGTGTGTGTGTGTGTGTGTGTGTGTGTGTGTGTGTGTGTGCGAGCTGCGGTTGGCCCAGTGCTCCGGAGAGACGGGTGCCGAGAATGTGTGTGGGTTGTGCTCCTCCTGTGCTGAGTCAGACAGCAAGTGTGAGGACCTTTCAACACCTGCCGCCTCGATCGCCGCAGCGTCCTCAGACCGCAACAGTAAACCGGGCGGCGTGTTAACAAGATGCCCAAGCGACAATCAGGGCGCTTACATGGCTGGATGTCGTAAGAGCGGGTCTGCACTGAGCGTGTGTGCCTATGTGTGTGACACCACACACACATCGGGACACTTGAGCAAGCAGGCAAAAATAATGCCTTTGAAAGATCAACCAGTGTGAGTCACACTTAACCACAGGAAGCCTGAAAACACACAACTGGGTAATGGGGGGGGGTGTAAACAAGATCCCGCTTACCAGAGCAGCATTAGTTTTGACGAATATGATTGTTTGCAAACTGTAACATCACATCTGCTGAAAGTCCAACATCACGTCCTGCACCTACTCAGGCTCCACACAAGCCAGGATGCGTTTGCACTAACGTTTTCAGATATTTGACGTATGGTTCCATGCACGCGTATGAAATAGATTTGGCGTGATATATGCAGAACTTCTGCAGCTCTGGCTCACGTAACAGTCAGCTTGCTCTGCGCACGGTCACACTGCACTTTGCTTTCTTTCACGGTGGTGCTCTCTCTCCACTCTGCTGCTGTGTGTCGTGTAGGGGGAGGGGCTATTCACAGAGGAGAGGAGAGGAAAGAAGGACTGGAGTTGGTGACAACTCGTTATGTTCTCGCTCTTCAGCCAGTGTTAATCCCTCTAAGATGGATGGGCAGACGCACGGGTGGCCAAGTTTTTAACGTGATGAGGTGCAGCTAGAGGGATTCAGCGGCTCCTCAGACCGAGCCTGTGCCTGGCTGTGGAGCCTGGCAGGGAGGGGGGAGGGCTTACTAAGACAGGGCCTCAATCAGAGCGTAAAAACAGAGGCTGCAGCAACAGACAACACTATATGTTGTTTTTGACAATTAGGGCATAGAAACATGTCGTAGACGCTGGAAACAAAAATATAAACCTGAAAAAGAGCAGAATTTGGCCTCTTCTGCTGAGGCACTTACCTTACACCTCCATCCATTGGTGGGCAGAGCATCCATGGCAGGTTGCAGACAAAAGGTATGGTAGCCTTTGTCACACATGTCACATACCAGCATTTTAGTGTCCTCTCCTGGGTTCCTAAAGACAGACAGGGAGAGAGACACACACATATCCACACACGGTCATGTGAAGTCAGCCAAGAATTAGGCAAGTGAACTCCATATCTCTGTGCAAAGAAGCACATTATCAAGTGCTCATACATAAACAGATGCAAACAAACATTTTTTTTTCTGTATGGTCTAATGATGTTAAATGTTGTACAATAAATATCTCTTCAATTTGTGGTGTAAAACCATGATTTTAAATCACATATTTTTAAGACAGTTTAATAGATCTGTATTCTTTTTCAATACATCTCTTTCCCAAATAATTTCCCTTTTTTTCAGTGTAAAAGCAAAGACATAGTACAATACTTGGATTTTTAATGTTAACACTAAACTAAAAGCTCAATGGACAGTATGCACCAGGGGCAAACCAGCCAAGTAGCAAACAGAGCTTTGGCACTGCTTAAACAATGTCAAAGGTGACGAAGTCTGAGCTTCAGGGTTCAACATCCAGTTAGCTCCTCACAAAGCACAGATGTAAACAAAAGCGCAGTGAGCAGTATGCCCGGTAGCTACAGAGAAAATTAGAAGCGCAAAAGAAACCCAGTGGGGAGGAGAAGTAGTTGGAAAGTGACTCACTTGCATGTCTGGCAGATTTTACACTCGGGGCACTGCCAACCTGCCCTCCGCAGAGGGGTCACGGCCATGTCCAGGCAGATCCCATGGTAGTGCTGACCACAACTGGTGCAGAAGAGCTGGTCCAGTAGATCCCCTGGGCTATCACATAGTGCGCAATTTACATCGTCTACAACTGTGGAGAGAAGAAACTTTAGAGTTAAAAACATGCAGTCTGGGTCACGGAATGACATGGAGATGAATGGAGGCTTCCGTGCCGTTTTGCATGCACAGCTCTTTTAAGATCGACCCACAGAATTCCATTTACATATATAATATAACGAAGTGTTTGTGTTTGCAGAGATATTGTCTGATGTTTTCAAATCCAATAAAATCACAAATCATGCATCACTTCAGGTGAACTTACATTTGTGAATGGCCAATTCAATGTGTTCTGGACAGAGGAGTGAAAGACTTCTGATATCCTGAAAGGTCCCAGCTGCCCCCGCACAGGGGTAATGGTAGAGTTGAGTACATCCTTCAGCACAGCACTTAATGGATGCTCCAAGGCGCTTACAGTATGCACAGTGCTGCAGGGGGAGAAACACCAAATACTGAAAAATTGTTTGGAAATTAAAAGGTGCTACATAGAACATTTTTATAAAATTGGATAATATTTGAAAAATAATACACCCACAGAAGGTCTAAAGGGGTGAAGAAAGGGGTTCAAAAAAACATTTTTGGGTCCAAAAAATAATATTTTTATACATTTTTACTGGTCAAAACATTTTAAATATTTTCATCAGGTTGTCCTGATGCGTCGACAGGAAATGTCTCTGAGCAAATAGCATTAGTACGTTGATGTCACGTGAGGCGGAGCTCACGGGTTGCCAGATCGCCAATAGATATGATATGGTCATAGCACGGTCAAGAAATGGCTGCATAGCCGCGGTATCGCTCTCAAGTCCTGTTTGACAAACAACAAAGCAGGACTACAGTGAACATTAGTGATGCTTTTGAGCGTTGGTGCAGCTGAAGGAAGCAAAGAGACTCCTCGCTTGACATCACGGCTTGTCCACCGCAGACATTAAGCCTACCTGGGAACTAGTACAATTTAAAGTTGGAGTGACAGCAGTTGAGTGTGAGTGCGCCACCCACTGACTGGGAGGAATGGAAGTTCTATAGGGCACCTTTAAATCAGTTATTTAAATAGAAAACCGTCAAAACAACACTCTCAAAATTAGCGTGTAAAAGCAGGTATTCTCTTTAGCTAAGATAAACCTGTTCACAATCAGCAAGTGACCCCTTCCCCACTGCCGGCCCACCAGGGTCTGATCGCCAGCAAGCACGCCCCTACATTGATGAACTGCAGACGACAACGATAGAAAGGACTGTTGGGATGCGTGTTCCTACATTTTCAAACGAACTCAGTGCAGAGTTAACGAGCACTGATGGAACAAGGGTGGACAGAATTTGTGGCTGATGTGGTAAAGACGGGTCATCAAGGCCCAATTCCCCTACAGGGGGAGTGGCTCGTCTCTGCAGCTGACCACTACTATTCTAGCCAATTAATGAATTTTCGCAGGACGCATCGCGGCGCCACACAACAAAGATACGCGTCGGTTCTATCTCCGACGCCAACCGCGTCAATTTTGACAGAGCGGATCGAGACAGACAGGTAGTCGTACTGTGTCTACAATACAAAAGACTGGAAACATCCAGGGGGTTTTCCAAAATATAATTTAATTTATAAGCGGGAATGCTGTAGTTACATGAAAACATGCACTGGAATGTTAACAAAAGTTTCTTTCTGACAGCTGCAAACACTGGCATCCCATCACTCTTTTTTAACTCTATGGGCTGACTCCGGTTCCTAGTCAGGTGGTAAAAAAAAAGTCATTGCTCTTTTTCCTCACTACTCAGTAGAGGTGAAAGTAGTTGCAGCTGATGATGCAGCAAAACTTAAACACCTAAAGATGTTCATGACGCCATCTCGTAAATTAGCATGTTCATGCAGGTGTGATGTTCCAACTGAAGCTGATCGTAGGTGAGCTGATAAAGACCTGTGCTGGTGCACACTGGTTTGACCAGGGTCTTAATGCCAATTAGATCCTTTCACACTGCCGACAGGAGACCATTAGGGCTGCAACGATTAGTCCACATAACCAATAATGCCAGCAATGAAAACATGTTCACATTAGAGCATCGACTCATGTTTTAATAAAACTCCACTGTAGCAGCGAAGGCTCACTCGTAACTGCAATGCACTGCAGGAAGTGGTGGGGGCAGTGGAGAGAAGCTGGGTGACAGCGTGAAGAAGAGCTGCTGCTGAGTGAGCTAAAGCAGAGCACTGTGGAGTCGTGCTAGACACTGTTTGAACACCACTCATCTTCTGTCAATGAATAAAGCTGATCAAAGTGAAGCAGCAGCCCTAATGTTGCTGCTTCAGAGACGTGCGAGTCGCCCCGCTCCCCAACACCTGTGTATGGTGTCCACATGTGTGGATTCTGCTCACTTCGCTCTTTGATGCCTCTACGTTGACTTTGTGTGGATTCTGTGGATTAAGCCCTGCTCCATTCTACGACAGCCTCCATTACTGCTTCGGACTTGATGTGCAAGTCCCAGAAATGCCAGAAAAATATACGACTACACACCGCCACCCAACAGCCCCCTTCTTTGTCGCAGTGCTAATGCTAAATGCTAATCGGTCCTGGTAAAATTGTGCCACACATACTTCCTTCGGATCATTCACTCGGGCTGCTCTGGTGTATACGCGTGTCCTACAGTTTGGGGAGTTTCACTTTCATTGCTGCTACAGCAACAGCTGCTCGCTGAGGTTCACTGTGGCTGCTCTGATGTTTTTCGTGTTGCTAATAGAGGCGTCGATGGAAAATTTAGGCGATTCCACAGTCATTAAATATCCACCTTTATGGTTGTCAACTCCCTGTGACGCGCAACGTCAGTAAACACCAACGCAGAACTATGACCACAGCGTGGAGGTCTGCATCGACGCGACGCATGTTGTAAACCTCCTTCACTTTATGGCAAACAGTTCATTTGTAAGATTGTTAACTATTATTAGAATTATTATTAGTCGATTCATTTAAAAATTAATTCAGAGATTACATGACGTCGTAACTTGCAGCCCTAGAGCAGATTGTTCAAACAACTCTGATGTGAAAGCACCCTAAGACAAATGTAAAGTAATTTACCCTTAAATGCCTCTCTGGGGAAAAAAATTATCTAAAAGATCAAGAACCTTGGTTAAACCTTTTCTAGCCCCCTGATTATCCCACCCCTGACAGGACCTCATGCAGCCTGCCTCTCCACTCTCCAAGTGTGCTTCAACAGCCACCCTGAAGATCAAGTGGAAGATTTGCTGATGGACCATACGACTCACGGACTGCAAACACAATCAGCGCGCTGCGAGCTGTGCTGGCCGCTAATGCTAGGAGCTATGCTGCCATGAGAGCTTAGCCCCGTTGAGTGGCATGACCTTTTCCATTTCACAGCTGAGGGGTCCATGCTGTCGGGCCGACCTTTACCAGGCAGTCTGATCCATCAGCTTTGCCGTGATTCAGTGAAGCAGGCGGTCCCACCCCAACACATTAAGACGGTGTTAAAACCCATTAGTCCACGGATGTTCTCCCCTGACTCACCTTTGTGCTCCCTGAGTCAATGGCTCTGTCCACATTAAGCAGAGATTGTCCCTCGCCCTCACAGACACCTTCGGACCACGAGGCACAACTCTGATGTGCCCAGTATTGCCCTGCAATCAGTCATAGAGGAAAGAAATGTACACGCATTTCAATTGACATTGATTAGGGGAGGAAAAAAAAAAGAATTCCTCATTCTCTTACCTGACTCGAAGAGAGACTGGACGTTGAGATCATGTGGAAGGCCGACATGAGAAAGCTCGTCCCAAAATCGACTGGCCAGGTCTGGTTCTCCTTCGCGGCTTTCAGACCCACTAGAAGAGCAGCGGTAGATGTTCACAGAGAAAGAAGGTCAGGACGGGATTTTTTTTTTTTTTTTTTTTAAAGAGAGGGACAGACATGCGATGTGAGAGAAGGACAGTCTGACTAAAGAACGAATGGAGAGCAGACATGGAGGTAGAGAAAGATGAGCAATTACAAAAGCAGATAGATGAAGACAGAGGGAGCGAGCCGGGGGGACACACTGGAGAGGAAACAGAAAGCTGTGGAAGAGGAGGGGGAGGAGGAAGAAGAGGGCCATCTTGTTTGGCATGTGCACAAGAGGCTGGCTGTTCGGTCTCATGAAATCTGTTGAAAAGGATGTGTTTCTCACAGTCCCTGGCTTCAGCTAGCGCAGAGCTGTATAGCATGCGACAAATGTGGAGAGGGAGCATTAGCATTTAAAAAGACCTCCAAGTTCCAGTAAACAAACCAAAGGCCAAAATCAAGAGACCAGTTTCTGGAACCATGATGCCACACGTGTGATGAACGGCCGTGACAGATGATCGTCAGTCACCAAAGTTTCATCCACAAGTTATGAGACAATCGTTGCCCACGTCCTCACTTTGCTTCTTTGTCCACCATCTTTGCTTCTCTGACAAGTAAATACACTTGGTGTGTGTGTGTGTGCGTGTGTGTGTGTGTGTGTGTGTGTGTGTGTGTGTGTGTGTGTGCGTGTGTGTGTGCGTGTGTGTGTGTGCGTGTGTGTGTGTGTGACAGCACCAAGGGCCTGCCCTGATGACCAATCACACAGCAACACAACACAATCAACCCAACAGCAACTAGTTGAGTTGGCGTGCTGCCAGACCCATATTGCTCCCATTGGCAATTGCGTCAGTGGGAACCCAGAGAGACGTCCAATTGGTTCCACAGGACCAAAACAAATTAGGCAGCTGTCCAAAAGAGTCCGAGGAGGGTCCTCTGCTGGCACAATGCGCACACAAGGTTCATGTTTAAGCTTTACCTAATGTGGCATGCCTGATCCTCTGCGCCATTGTGGGCTCGACGCCAGCCAAGGCAAAGTGATAATTTAGCCTTCCAATGTACAATGACAACACACTGCCGACTGCTAACTGGCGGAGACCTGAGAGGTGTCACCAGTTTGTGCACATGTGCCTCAAATGTAGGGATGGGTTATTGAAACCTGGCATCCACCGGCCCGGGGACATATTTTAGAAATTCCACAGTATTTATAATATTAAAGGCGTCTTTATGGATTACTGGACTAGTCGTGTTTTCACATAATATAATTATTGTGCATGTTTACCATTGCCATGAACTAAAATATCTGCCTATGTGTTTTTTCAACACTATATTCATCTCCTTCATTTGTTTTTTTTTTTGTTCTTCCTCCACCATTGAAGTACCGGATCGATTGTATCGATAAGAGTAGCAGTACTGATAAACTATGATGATACCTATCCCTACCCAAGTTTGGGAGCAACATCTTATTCAGGGTAACGCATTCAGGTGGGATTTATGAAAAGGTGGCATCCTGTTTGATGGAAGAGATGTGATCACAGTCACAATTACACACATGTACACATGGAAGTTTCCCAGTGCAACAGGGAGCGCTGGCGTGCCGACTTACTTCTTCTTTTCCTTCTGTCCTGAGGTGGTCTCTCCGGCCATTTGTGGCTGAGTGGTTTTATCACTATCACTGCCATCGCTTGTCGGGTCTCCTCCGCCATTGTGGCTGAAGAGCGCTTCAAGCTGAGGTGTGGTGCTGAATGCTCGCAGATCCCCTTGACCCAGTAGGCTACGGCCACCGCAGTAACAGAAGGCACAAAGATGCTCACTGAAACAAAGAAAATGAGGGGTGGTAGGGGCGGTCTTTAATTATATATACATCTTTATATATACATCTATGGTGAGTTAATACAGCACCATGCATGTCACTGTGAATTAAAGCCACATTCTTCTGGCGATGGGATGATCTTTGCAGCTACACACCAACAATGCAGATGAGCGCAGCCGCTCTTTAAACATCATAAACCATCCGGCCTTTTTGCTCAAATATGACATGTTGCTGTGTTTTCACTCAGCAGCAAACTACAAAAGTTAGTGAAATATTAACTCTTATGTTGTCAAGATATGCAAATGAACAAGTTAAACCCCTTTGATCAGCTCATTAGTCATTGTACGCGACTATTTTGACCTTTGTGTTTAAGAACCTCTTTGTTTCTTTGTTGGCGTTTCCTGATAGCACAGCAGTTAACGTGTTTGGTGAACAACTTCACTGTAAACATTCAGACCAGAGACCTTTGTTGCTGTTTATTCTTCTTTTCTCACCCGCGTCAATCATACAGTTCCCTATCAACTCTAAATCTCTGTAATGGATGGGACAATGTTAGATATCATGATTTAAATGGTCTAGTCAATCATCAACAAGTGAACAAAGAGAAGGCGAAAAGTCTGATGTGATTCAGGTCCTGCATCGCCTACAGTCTGGTTGATCAGTTGTGTCAGCTTCAATCACTTTTTCCAATGTGGGCAACATGAGGAAAATGTCTTTCTTGTTTGAAAAAAAGCACCGAATTTGAATACAGGCCAGAATGAGAAGAAATGGGGACACAGAAATGTTTGAATGTGAACGTTAGACAGAAATTGAATGAACATTTACAACTATGTGTTGGATTATGTTCATTGCAGATCAGACAGATGGGTTGATGAGGTGAAGAAGGGAGTGATAATGGGAACCAATGACTGGAGGTAAATATTCATCAGATCCAAGTCCAGAGATAACCTTGTTAATAAGATCCCATGAGAGGCTGTTGGTCTGTGCTCCATCACCAGCATCAATGACACTGACAAGCCTTAAGATCGATTCTAACCTCTTACACAGAGACACCAGAGAGAGCCAGAGAGAGTCATCAGCCTCCGCCAGCTGATGACTCAATTTCAATCCTTAAGTCATGTTCACACCACAAGCGACAAATGTGATAAATGAGACAAGAATAGAAACAAAATCAATGTTAAAGACGTGATTATAAGTGACGGTCACTTCAGGTAATACGACTCACATTAACATCCGTAAAGAGGTTTGGTCCATCATGTCCCATCACATGAGGCCTTTTAGATTAGAAAAATTTGAACTTTTCAGGTGACATCGCTGTGCCACATTTACATTATCGCATGTAAAGCAAAAAATAATGCAAATGTGCTCAAGCAACGCGCCATCAGTGTTCCTTGCCATCGCGATGTGTTTTGGTTAGAATGCGGCTTTACCCATGTTCACGTTGCTGGACCCAATCTCACACATTAGCATACTCATGTTTACACACATTCATAAATATTAATACAAACAGCACAGAAGACCAGCACAACACTGAACCAAAGTTTGGTGTTTCTAACCTGCTCTTGACTCCTCTACTCTCCGGGACAGATGGTCTGGCGGAATTCTCGGCTGGAGGGCTCTGGGCCAGAGGGGAAGAGGGCTTGTTCTCCTCTAGCTCACCAGTGGTCACCACTTCCACAGTCTCCACTGGCTGGATTTGTGTTTCTGATAATAACAATGAAAAAGAAAAAAAAAAGATTAGTCAGTCTGGAGCACTGCAGTCCATTCCTCAGCGGCGTCTATGGTATGCTCCTCATTCCTCTGCCAAACATGTCTGTCCAATCAGCATGTTGCTGCTGACAGATACAGTTGTTACAGGACAGGTTGACTGCATTCAAGTCAGTTTCCTGTGGCTCATATCCACAGCCATTAGCAGTGAGATGGATGGTAAAATATGGGCACAATATGCTCAAGCACCGATTACAGTAAACCCAGTGGGAACATTGTGCTCTCCTACAGAATGGTAATAACAATAGAGGCGAGGCAAACCCATAAATGAAGGCTGCTTAAATTGCATCTGAGGAGAGGAACTTTAATATTAATGGGGGAAACTTGCCCGAAATACAACTGAACCCAATTTTGTCACCATCATGAGTGCTTTTGAACAAAAAGGGCTCAATTCACAACTCTAATCACAAGATACAACTCCCAAAAGTGCCTCTCGCTGAGACTTTGGGCCACACCAAATTTTTTATTAACATTTCATTGAGGTGTAATTAGGCTAATACTGACATGATTCAGTGTCATCCAATGGAATTACACAAGGACACATTCAAGCTCATTACCTCCTAATAACTAAAGACGCCCATGAAAGTCTACTTACAGTCTTGGTATGTTAGTGAAGTGTGAAAAACTGTCTACTGTCTGTGTTTATCATCATTATTATTATCATCATCATCATCATTATTGTTGTTGTTGTTAATATCATTAATATCAACATAATAATAACAGCAACAACATTGGGAATTAATAGTAAAACACTATTGTTGTTGTCTATAGGTGCCCTTAACAAGACTCTTGAGACTGGCTATTAATATAAAATATATATCAAATTTAGTCGGATAATTGGGTTACATTTCACACAGATCACGGATATTAAACTAATTAGTGTCAAAGTGTTTAAAAATGCCTGTGGAATGAAAAGTAGGTTGCACATCATAAGACATTTTTATTTTTTATTCATTAACCCTTTCAAAACAGATATTTTCCTAAACTCATGTATATGCAATATTTCAGGATAAATACTGTATTACCATAAACAAGAAACAAAAGAGTAAAAAATGCCAGTAATATTTGTGGACCCCTTTTCAGCTTTTAATTATGAGCACAATGTTGATATGATGTCTATTGCTATTGAGAGAAGAAAAGCAAGTCAGTGGAAGAATCCTGTTCCCCAATATGTGGAGTGTGAGAGCAACAGGCCAGCGTTGAGATGTATGAGAATGGGAGGCGTGGTCACGTGATGTGATGTACACACATAAAAAAGCACATAAATGGGTCTGGAGAGACTGATGGGATTTTAAAAAGCTTTTAGAGGGCATTAGCCTTGGGCTCTTTCCCACTGCACCTCAATGCCAATCTCAGAGCAGGAGGAGAGATGGAGGCAGCAAGGGGAAGAAAAAAATACACACCCACTGCAGCTTCATAGCTCAAGCTAAACCCTTTCAATTATAGCCCTGAAGTAGAAGCATGGGGTGCCAAGAAAAAGCTCTTACCCATCTTCTTCTACCTCCACTGAAATATTTTCTTAAGTACTCATAGCATGAGGCTACCTGGATGTGCAACTATTGGATGTGCAAGTTGTCTATTACTCCCAACAGTACCAACATATACATAATAAAGCACAAGGAAAGAGGCTGTGGTCTCACCTGTGTCCTGAGGGCCTATGGACTCCACAAGCTCCGTCCCGTCCATGCTGTCCTCCTCATCGACCATAACCCTCCCTCTGGTGCGACCCCTAGAGTGGGAGAACACAAATAATGCTGTAAGTACATGCCATGAAGAACAAGAACGAGGCATGTAAGAAGATGCAGGTTTGTATTTGGGGTGGGGGTGCTGGTGGAGGTGGTGGTCATGAATTAGTTAAATGTAGTCGCAGCTGTCGCTGATTCTTAAGCAAGGCACTCAAGTCACACGGCAAGACAGAGGGTGGTTGTGTAGTGAAGGGTGTATGAACAACCCATATACGACCCACGAGGGGCAGATGGTGTATTTAAAGATGGAGATGACAAACCAAGATGGTTCAAGAACAGGCAGTGGGGGATTTAAATGAAGAATAACATCCTGATTCAACATCATGGATGGTGGCATTCAATTATAACCAACTAAAATTGTCAGGACTGATATCTGCATCAATCCTCAGAAAAAATAGACTTTACAGTTCTTTGTGAGATGTCAAATTGACAGTACTTGAATTCCATAATGATCGATTTTCAAATCACAAAGACAAGCGTCCTTAGAATATGATATCAACTATGTAGCCTAAGACAACAGCAAACAAACAATGCAATTCTTTATTTATTTACAACCGCCCTTTGATGCACAACCAAACTCTGGGTGGGCAGCAGTATTAAGAACCTTAGAACCAGACCAGAGGCTCTTTTAGTTTTCCCCGCGTTTGAAATCGTCTTGAAGCGTCTTGAAATCTTTCTGTACTCTAGGTTAGGCACCAAATGATAATGAGCACTGAGCAGGTGAATGTCATAATTGATTGTTTAACAGCCTATGAGCAAATAATCCAAAAGAGACACAAACTGTTACAGAGGAACAAATACTGAACTTTCATCTATAGCTGTACACATATTGGCCATATATATGGAGGTCTTGTGTTCAAAATGCAGTATAACAGCTGCCACCATGTGGCCAAATCAAGGCAGGATGAGCATCCAAAGAGCAAAAACTTCCACAAAATGTCAATGTATATAAAAAAAAGAATACTTTTTCCATTACGTTAAAAGTGCTGTATATGAGATATAAAACCTTAATTTCTCATCAAATAACTATATCAAAACAACTAACTTGGCATCTGAGCTTGCTCGTTCCCCTTTTTGGTGGCCAAAGGAGACTCACCGAAGTCTATAACAACCAGGAAAACACCTTCCATCACCAAACTAAGTTCCAATCAAGAGGCAAAAGACTTGTCTGGTACAGACAGCCCGATCTGTTGCTAAGGTTGAAGCTGGCAGAATGTAAAGCGTGTTGAGGTGTGGTCCAAGGGAAGCAGAGAAGAGGCTTTGTTTTGTCTGAAATGGTGGTTCTAACATGGGTCATCTCGCTGGAAAATATTGAATAACTCCTTTAAACAGAGCTGCCCAAGAATCACACAGTTTCTTCTGATTCACCAGCTAGACACACTGTTCCACTTGTCTCCACAGGATGGTAGTGAGACTTCAAGTATTATGACCTAAACATGACATAGAGGTAGCACTATGCTTTACAAGCAGAGCAACATGGCATTGTCAAATATACTCATAACAAGATGAGAATACACAAATATTGAAAGAGTAGAAATCTGTGTATTGACAAATCTTCATTCTTAAAAAGACTGTGAGGCAAAGAAAAAAAAATATTGGGATATACCCTCTCATATGTCTACCTCCTGTTGGCTGACCCAAAAATATCTCCATGATGTTCAATTTCTGAAGTGCCATGCTAGATAAGATCTCTCTTCACTTGCCCCTCTCCTCCTCCTGTCTAAAGAAGCCATCATCAAGTACAGACCACAAAAAAAGTACAAAGTAGAATCATTAACATATCTTACTAGACTTGCTTTGTCAGCAAATCAGACATCGACATTCCCAGCTGTGACGAGGCGATTTCACCTTTGTGTTTTTTTTTCCATCTGTACTTCCTATACGGACTGATACAGGTCCCTATATTTTCCTCCCTAAAGTTTGCAAGGTCTCATGGGATCTCACAAGTGCACACAGGAAATACAGACAGCAGTGCACAAAGGTACAAACCAAGTATTTTTTTAACACAATCTCAGGACACTTGGATAACTTTGGAGGAGCAGCACGGATGCATTTTACAGATTTATTGCATACTTTTATCATGTTTGAATTATTGTCGCCATTGGCTCAAATTATATGGACATGGAAAACTCCAGCAGCATTCTGTGATGGTTCCCTCGGCACTGAGGTGGGTGCACGATGATTTCTATTTTTTGTAAACCATTTCTCCGAAAGCATTGTTAAGGAATGGCAGGTTTCTCCACTTAGAAAGGTCCAGAAAGTGCTGCATGTATGAGCTATCCTATCTAATCTAGTCTGACAATCGATTAAAAAAACTAACAAATAAATTTGGGACTATATTATAATGTGCGTCAACACGAATGCTGACCGCGCGGAGTCTACTCCCTGCAGGTACTCAGAGGAGAGAGGGGGCTGGTTTAGTTGGAGGAGATGGAGGGGTGGAGGATGGTATCATTTTTGGTGCCACTGGAGAGAGAAATCACAACTGGCGAGATGCCAAATCAGCCCCTCCCTCCAAACAACTTCCATGTCAAGATAAGAACCAACCACCAGCAAGAGAGTGGAAGAGAGACTCAATGCAAATACATGTGGTCATTCTTCAGAAAATGTCTTTATAGTCAGGAAAACGCAATTTGGAATCTTAAAACCATGGAGAGGCAAGCTTGAGTTTGAACGAATCAAGTATACTCTACTGCAACAGTGTGACAGAGTTTTGATATCAAATACTAATTTACCAAGAGACGGTTTGATTAGTGAGAAATACCATTTAGTATTTGAAGTTGTCTTTTTAGACAAAGAGATTGTTAAGATCTTTGCAAATATACTCTATAAGAGAACATGGTGACTTGGGTTTGGTCCTGTACACTCTACCTTTAAGGTAGAAAACAATGCATGGATTAACGACTACTGATTCACAACTCTATTCCAAAACCCAGAACCTGAAACCACAACAAAGGTATAAATTAACTTAACTACAGAGAGAAATGCAGAAGCCGATATTGACCTGCAGCTTGTTCAGGTTACAATGAGGCCAGGCAATGGTGAGCTGAACACAGTCACACGTGGGCTTCTTAACCTAATGTTTGTTTCCCACAGACAACTTTGACAAGCGGGTAAGCTTTGAGCACTTGTGAGCAGATAGGCGGGTTTACAGGATGACATTTGTACTGGTGTAAAGGACAGTATCCACAAGGAGGAAACATCTTTGCTGTCATCACACGTAGACTTGATATAGGCCTATTCAAAGATGAGCTGACTAATCAGTGGTCCATGCTCTCTCTAATTCTTTTGTATGCTGAGATGTACAATGACAATAAACGTCTATTCTATTCACATTTTGCCCACTTTAAAACTGTAAAAAAAAACAAAACAACAAAAAACAACATTTAATATGAATAAATATGTGGTGTTCAATGCTACTATACTGTGAATCACTGTCACAGACACATGTAGATACCGCTTGAATATTGAAAATGCTCAATTTATCAGAGGAAGCTTCAGATCAACAAAAGACCTAGAAGCTGAAGAATGGAATGTTTAGAATTTAAAACAAAGCAGTGACGAAACTGAACTGAATTGAAATGGAGACATTTACAATGCAAATGATACTTTCACGTTTACAGGATTAAGCAAAGTATCGATGTAAATGACCATTTTGTTTTTAAAGTGATATAGTTACAGCTCCAAAATGCATCACGCCACACCTCTTGTCACAATCTCCAGCTTATATGTTTACAACAAATAACTTTTACAGCAAAGAGCCTTTTCATGATGTGATTCTCGGAAGTCAGTAAGCAAATTAAATTCAAATCAAAAAATCAACGGTGTGACGTGATCCTCCATGGCCACAATTATATGTATTTACACAAAGTAGCTGCTGATGATGTAATTTACACCGACACTATAGAGCATATAGATACCCTCAAGGTATCACATTTCAGAAATGTCAGCGTTGAAACAACCAGTTCTTTACTGACAAACGCTCAAGATTTATTCAACCACATAGGCTGCTGCACGGCTTACCCCCCACCCCCAAGTCCCACCACAGGGAGAAGGGGAGGAAAAAAAAGGTGAAAATAATGCTGTGGTAAGTAGTCCCAGCAAGGAGGCTGCTGTCTGGAAAACCCGGCGTGGATTATGCTGTTTCGGAATGGGCTGGCTGGCAGATGGAGCTTGGGCAAATCTAGTAAATTCCAAATACCAGGTTTACAAGGGCGATTTCTGACACCTCCGCCTTTGTCTTGAGCATATTACTTTTAGTAATAGACACGATTTTAATATTTATAAACACTGCAACCAGCCACGAGACGAGGACACCGGGTGACCACAACACAAAGATTGCATCGGAAAACTCTTAACAACTCTCACCCGCCATAGTCTCCAGGCAAACCCTTCAAAGCTCTGTTCAATGGCAAGAGCTCATGTGTGGACAGATCTGCAGCAGCAAAATAATTCGCTGGTGAGGCTGCTGGAGGGACAGGGAACCTTCAAATTCCTCCATGTCATACTCAAGTGATTATCAATATTCAGCATCAATGACAATCTTTCAGTCCATCTCGCTTTATCTTCATCCAGATCAGGACAACATTGACCAGAGCAACATCTCAGGCGATAGTTTGTCCCTGATTGTTTCATCAACATGAAGTAGTTCAAGTCCGTCCCCTGGTCATCCTTCCACCACGGTATTAACGCATTGTCTGGATGTTTGCAGATTAAACGATCCATTGGGAGCCGGGTATTAAGATTGATTGAGAGGACAGACTAAGGAGAGATTTAAGAACCTGACAGGCATTATATCACAGAGAAGCTGAACTGTGCCATAGGTTGCCATGGAAGCGACAAAGAAGCCAAAAACCTTGCACAATACTTCAAATAAATGTCAGACATAAACCTATTTTTTCCCCCATTTACCTGCAAATGCAACCATTAAAACAGCCCTCAGGCTGTGGCTGCAAAAAAGTGTTGCCGTTCAATCTGTTCCCAAAGATATATAAGCGATTAGCCTGATTTAATCAAATTATTGATCAATTGTTGACAACCACCTTTCCACGTCAGCCTAATTTACATACATAAATGGTAATACAGGAGCACCGCTCTAAATGAATAATATAATGATGTTATTCTGAGTGTTACAGTTATATTCTCTTCCATTTGCTGCAGAAACTGTGGTTATTTTGTTTCAACGTGGTTCCCAGAACTTTCCAGACCCCACACATCCCCGGCCCCCTTCAGACTGAGACAACGATGGCACGTAAAACCATGTCCACACTCTGTCCATCTTTTCCAGATGAACCCAAGACATTCTGTTGTTGCCATTTTTTGTAATACAAAATAGAAAGCACGTATATATACACATACAAATATCTAGTTGATGGAGCCGAGACCTGGCCCAGAGCCATCACTGAAACAAAGTCTTTGGTAATAATCTTGATTTAACACTATTATGTTACGATGTATGCATAGGGGTGGGCAAGATATATCGTCTCCAATAATATCATGAGTGTTGTTTCAAAGATGTACGAGTATTTAAATTACTTTATAATCATGTGCAATGTCAATACGGCTTTGATTATATTTGCTTTCATCAATTGCTTCTATTACTGTATGCTATATCCGTCATATGGATGTTTACCCAGCATTCAATGTTTGAATGCTTAAGTTGAAAGAAAATGAATAAACATTGTGTATATGTATATATGATCGATGCAAATAGGGGAATTAAATGTCACCTTTTTGAAGAATATCGACCAATTATCATTGTTGGCAAAATCCTCCAAAATATCGATATTGTTTTTGCCCATACTGCAAACCTCTATGTATGCAGTGAAGTTACATAGAGCCACAACCAGACTATAATGTGAATTTATTTTCTAAAAAGTTGAATTCTATGTTCCATTTTAGTCTGCATCAGAGATACATAAAGCAAAAACATACTTTTTTCTGTTCTTCAATGCAGCTGAGGGTTGCGCCTGCGGTAGGGCAGTAACAGCATCCTTTCGTGGCCTGCCACGTGGTCGCTTGTCAGCGTGGGCAGGACTACCTGTGGACGTGGCCCCTGCACTGCTGGATGAGGGTGAGGGTCCCTGGTCAGAGGGTTCCACAGTCTTATCCTCTGATGACATTCTGCGCAAAGAGGAAATAGATGATCGCAACTGGTATTAGATCGCAGGTGAGATACACTTTTCAGATGGCATGAAAAAAAAGAGGCAATCAATGTTTCCCTCCTTTGATACAAGATTCCTAATGAGCTTTGAGTGTGGGTGGGAGAGGAGATGGCATTTCATGGAAACATAGGAGACCTCACTACATTAAAGTGCACAAATGATACAGCTGCTTCAAACCTGCATGTAGGTTCTATATCATAAAATCTATCGGATTACTGGCAAATCCTGACCAAACCGCACTTGTTGCTCTTGACAATGTGTCACCAAACTACTCTTCCCTGAACAATAGCCAGACACTATTTCTTGCAGTATGACTAAGCGATTCCTGTAAAAATGCTCAAACTTGAGCAGCAATTGGCTCATCAACCCAACCTTTTCTTTTTTGCCCATTCAATAGTGGAGTGGTAGCAATTTTCACTCATCGTGCATTCAGTAATCACTTCACTCCCAGACGGTCTAGGTTTGCATTCAACTCCCTGCGCCCCATTACAAAAAAAAACCCATCACAAACCAAGGCACAACAAATATGGTGAATGCTGGCTTTGGCTGGATTTTACAATATTTACTCCAAATTAGAGTTGGTAAAAACGCAATGGGAACATGCACGCTGAACTTGGGTTTCCCATTGGACGGTGCACACTGGGGTGTGATGGTAGAGGACCTACCATGAGATGATGGTTTGCCGTGTTTACCATGAGAAATGGTACAATTTGTACGGATTTGAGGATTTCAGAATAGACACTAAAATGGTAATTGTATAGCACTATTTATACCTGAAACTGTACTGAAAGCGCTGTACATAGTCCATTGCATCCACACATTCACACTCTGATGGCGGAAGCTGCCATTCAAGGCACTAACCTGCTCATCAGGAGCAGTCAGGGGTTCAGTGTCTTGCTGAAGGACACCTCCAACATGAACCCTCCAGGCCAGGGAGATTGAGCCAGTAACCCTCTGGTTAGAAAATGGTTACTCTACCCAATAAGCCAATAAATAAAGATTAATTAAATGCCAATCTATGAAATCTTTATTTATTTTCTGATCAAATAGATGGAACCAGTATTTGACAGGTTGGCTAACAACAAATATTACCATTGTTAGACGGCAGGCCTGACTGTCTTCTAGAAAAGGGCAGATCGGGGTGCTGTTGTAAATCTGGAACCAAATTGCAATGACAATTTTTTCTTAATCCAACTAATGTAAACAGTCCATGCTTCATATAAATTGAGACAGAGCCATGTGCGCTCAGACAGAAAATGTGGAAAACCTTGTGGTTAATTCATGTTTTATTTGCAGTTGTTTAAAAGGTCACCTTCTATGGGGTATTTGACACAATTTCGTTTAGTTGCCAGAGGCGCAACAATATTATTTTAAAAGTTTTTCCCCACAAATTCAGTTTTGGTACTTAATTTCAGCCAGTCTAAGAATCGCTCTAGTGAGCTCTCCTGAGAACGGGCCGTCTCTGTGTTTGTACCTTTAAATGTCAATGAGCTGTGTCCGGCTGCGCCCACTCCACGCTCCTATTGGCCAGGGGATGCGGCTTTCGCTGGTGTACGTACAATAGGCTGTTTTTTAAGGCAGAAACCTTTTCTCTCAACCGTACCTAATTGAACCAGAATCTGACACAGAAGCAGAGGTTCCCGTTCCAGAACATTCAGATTCTGTGGCTGCAGCAAGACGTTTCGGAATGGTTGATTAATTTTTTTTCAATGTCTTATTTTGTTCATATGTGTTGTTTCAGTTACTACCATTTAGCTAACGCTAGTTCCAGCTAATACTAAGGCTCATCTTCTGTGGGGGGTGGACAGTGACTTCCACCTCACAAGTTTCCAACTCTCAGATCCGTTCGTTTCAGCTCACAGTGGGCAAAAAAATGGCGAAAGCAAGTAAATGAGGTGACAGAATTTTTCATTTTTGGACCTCATACTCAGTGACACATATGACTGTTAGAAAACCTTCAGAAAATGAATTTGGCTCAGAAGGTGACCTTTAATGTGCGTGTGTGTGTGTGTGTGGGGGGGGAGAAACACTTTTCTGTTCTACATATACATGCATTTAACACTAACACTTTAGCAGATGAGTGGTGACACCTTTGGCAAGAACAATGATTTCATTGCTTTGTTTCTAGATAGTTTAGTGTAAAATCTTGGGCAAAAGAGAATTCTGGTATTCAAAATATCATTTATTCCAGCAAAGTCATGTGACTATGCACCTCTCACATATCCTGGTCCTGTATAGTGTCTACTCAAAAGACAGGCCACTTTTCTAACATGAGTTCTATCTTTCAGCCCATAAGACTATTTGACGCTGTGTTATTCCTGAAAATGACATTGATCTATAGTCTGGTATCAGAACAAAGAAGTCACATCTACCAGTTTTCATTATTACGGGATACTGCAACCTGGATCTAACGGCCAAACCTACCTGCTAAAAATGATGTCATAAGTGAGGGCCGGATTGAGGAGAAAACTCATATGAAACTTTTGTTAGGTTTTAAATAACATTATACAATTCATTCTCCATCCCGGGACTTCAAACTGGCGCAATACATGTAAATCTTCCACACGATATTGCTCATTTAGTTTAGGATGGTGGTGCTGGGCAGTATTGATCAGAACAACGTTCCAAAATTGACATGGTGCCCATTTGAGCAATATCATACAAATTCCTATTTAAATACCTCCAGGCACACGTGTATGCATTTGGAGTGTGTCAATGTGAGCGCATGACGGCAACATGGTGATCATGTGAGGTCCACTGCAAAGTTGAGCTCATTACCATCAACACCACAACTGATAGGACAGGATCAATGTTGTGCAATACATGCGAGATCACAGCTGTCGCACGCGAGTCCAAACAGATGGGTCAGGTCAGGAATGCAGCAGATACGTGACCAACAAACTCAAGGCATCATGGGATTGCTAGCTGAGAGTTTACAGACTGCTAACAACAATAGCATGCGTAACTCATTATGGATGAATTTTGCAGTGTCCCAAAACTCTGCTTCAGGACCGGATAACAAAGCTTGCGTGAAGGAGACGTTTACACCAGAATTCAGCTGTAGCAGCACGACAGTGTGTCTCTGCAGGAAGATGCAGCTTCAAACTGCAGTACTAAATGCAGTCAAAGCCCCTGTATGCATCTGCATCCACCACTTTTTTCTTTCATGTGCAGATTTTTATGTGCGCTTCTCGTCTGTATGTCGTCTAGTGATGTTCTTTTTTTTTTTTTCACAAACTCATTTTACGTGCGCATTTATATACATCTTGTGTCTTGTAAAAGTGAAGCCGAACAGCAGAGCAATGGATTGACAGTGTCTAGACAATCAGGTGATGCAGATTCCTCATTGGTGACAAATAACCTGTTGCTTTAGGCTTGTTAAAATTTAAATTGGTAATAAGATTGTTTAGTTTGGGTTAATTCAGCCACTTCCAGTGAACAAGCTCAAACAAGCAGACTGTGTGCGACCTGCCCACTGCCCAGCATGTAACGGAAAGTTGGCAAACACCCTCTTCGACACCATGTATTTCAGATTGTTGTCCACCGAGGAATTTTTCAGCTTTAAAACTAATTGCTATCACCTTATGCACCGTAATGTGCGGTGGGCTTCAGATTCACATCAATGCTGTGGACGAAAACAAAGGTCTGTGGGTGCAGCTGTTGTGCCTCTCTGGCTCAACAAATGTATACACGTTCAAGTGGCTGGTGACGAAACGTGGCCATACTAACGACAAAAACATTCAATAGGCCGATGGCCAACATCTGAGGCCCACAATATAAATATATGTTCATGTGAACTGAATTGCTAACGATCAGAAATAGTTGATGCACCTTTGAGAATCAGACATTGACGATACATACTTACATGACAATTAAGCTTTATGGTAAAAGAATCTTATGACCAAAGCAGTGACGCAGTGCAATGTGCAAACTATCATGAAACCCTCTGGGGGGCTTGGCTGGGCTTTCTGATAAATACCAACCAACTTCCGCCACATCCAGTCAACAGTTTCACCTAAAACACGACCGTACTACCAACCACCACTCTATTTTTCTCTACCACCACCCGTTAACCCTTGGAGGGTTGACTCATGTCATCGCCAGAGTTTGACGCAAAAATCCGCTCAAGCCAGTTCTCTCATTTCCTGCTCCCAAATGCCACATCAGGCTAAACGACGATGGCGGCGGCGGCTCTCCACCATGAGTCACAAGGAAAAACAAACTGACTTTTCAGCTAAATCAGACAACTAAGCCACAAAATGTTTGTTACATTGTTGTGTTTGTAATCTGACGGCAACACACTGCGAGATGTATGTGGCTGTGACGTGCAGTTGTGACAGGGCTTG
>CAESWR010000662.1:42064-56431 GCA_903171835.1 Mullus surmuletus | reverse complement strand
CACGCGCGCACACACACACACACACACACACACACACACACACACGCGCACACAATATGCCATGTCAATGCCATTCCATTCTCTGTCACTCTGAGGGCTTCATCCTACAGCTGCCTGGACTTCAGGCCTTCTGAAGACCCGAAAGCCTTTTCCCTCCCACGTTCTGAGCTTCTCTCTGCTCCCACCATGAGAGCTCGAGGCACCAAACGTTGCCCTTCGGTCGGTTCCAAACGAGTGTCCTACCATCTATACTGATGATTTCTGCAATGCTCCCTCACTGATGTTGTGGGAGAACATAGTTTGGGGCCACCTCAGGTTAAGGGGAGGAGTGTGGACGTGACTGGAGGGTGTAAGACAACAACATTGTGATATCAACATGTGTCATCTCATATCCTTTCTGTGAGCTGATAAATCTTTCAGAATTGTTTATTATCGTATCATTATCATGCACTAAGGGGGAGTTTATTCAGTATCACATCTTCATTCGGGGGACGTTGGGCGTGTTGTAAGCAGTTTCGTCTGGGGCCGAGTGCTGGTCGCTCTGGAGGGAGTGTCCGTCCTGACTCCACGATCAACCTTTGATCAACACTGATAACAGTATAACGTTCTCACTTACCAGGTGACTTCAAAGTCTTGATTGTTTTTGTGTTGTTTTGTGTAGTTAGCTCACGGTTAGCCTCGGTGAGGCTTTAAGGGTATTAATGTTTACCAGCACATATTCTCTACAGTATTATCACAAGGTGTAACATAATAAGTAGTGTGAAGGGAGTGAGACTTCAGAGGGGAGAAATGTGGGAGAATATAGTTTGGGGCCAAATCAGGTGAGGAGAAGCAGTGCAGACGGTAACCATTCCGGGAACTGAAACATTGGGAATAACCCGTTTACATGGTAACTGTCATCAATGTGGATATCACAATCAAACCAGCGTCATTTACGCTTCATCTTCCTGCATCCAAAACAACAACAGCAAAGCGGATAATGAACAGCCCGGTTAGCAGTCGCCTTCTTTTATGCTTTGGTGCTGGTGCCGACCCACCATCAGTGTTTGGTGCTGGTGCTGGTGCCGACCCACCATCAGTGTTTGGTGCTGGTGCTGGTGCCGACCCACCACCAGTGCTCGGTGCTGGTGCCGACCCACCACCAGTGCCTGACACTATTCCTCATGAGAATGTGAAAAAAAGGCAAATGGAAGTGGAAGCTGGGAGCTGGAACTGTGCCGGAGCCTGTGCTGGACTCCAAAGACCAAGATTCCCTTCCAATAGAACATGGGCTGAACACAAATGTATGCTCCTTTTGATGGGGAGATACTGAGAGGAGTATACAAGATCAAATATTCAGTTTAGAAAATTAAATACCCAGGGAAAAGGGATATGTAAACGTAGCCAGTGGCCAGTGGAAATGTAAATGTAGCCAGTGGAAGATGAGGGGTTTTAAAAAATGGAATATGAGCATATCCCGCTTATTCAAATGGGTTATTAGTGTTTACATGGCCGCGCCCAACCCGGTTATTGCTAATATTGCAGTTAGAAAAGGCTTATCGACTGCATGGAAACGTAGCCGCTGTGATATCAACATGTAGCTTTCGGGGTGATGGTGACCCAGGAGCCACGAGGAGTCGCTGGCTTCCAGGAACAGAACGATAGGCAGATGAGGTAAGAGAGGGTGCCAAGCTGCATCCAGGAACAGGAGGAGGTTTGAGGAAGTAAGAGTATAAAGGAGTATAAAAGTTATGATCAAATCTGATAATTGGGGATGTGTGGGGATTTGGAATGGATGAGAGCTATATGAGCGATATGAGCTCCATGCATCGGCAATAAAGCCCATTTGACTCCTACATCACTGTCTCCAAGACGCCCATTCCGCCTCAACAATATTTGAGGAAATACTTTTCTAGCAGACGGCAAAACAACAGCATGGGCTAAACACTGGATGTGCTCTACATGACAAACACCCTCAGTTTAAATTGGAGCCCGTGGGGGCGTCGAGGCTCCATCCTGAGCGCGGTGACGGCGCTCGCTGCTTGGCGCTGTTTGTTGTGTTTGTGAGCTGCTGCTGCACTTCTGATGTTTTGTGCGAGATTCAGTCCTCGCCGGCGCTCATAATGAAATATTACCCGAGAGGATACAGAGATTTCTTTCCACCTCCCAAAAGCGTCCTGTGGAAACTCGGCTGATGCGTAGAAATTATTCCTTCATAACAAAACACCAAAAACAAAATAATGACTCTTTTCTTTTGTATATGTGTGCAAGGTTTTGCTGTGAAAGGAAGTCCATGAAAGTCCCCCGTACCATTGAGGCAAATTGTGGCAGATGTAGGGTGACCAAACTCCCTGTTCTCATGTCCCTCCTGGTTTTTTTTTTAGAACATGATGAAATTATTATTATATTATTATTATTTTATAGAAATTATTTGAGGTTTTACATAAACAAATATTTTGTGACATTTGGAGGGTTAATTAATAGGCATTTAGAGGGTTAAAATCCGCTCAATATTTAACATTTATGTATTTTAAGCTGAAGTTGATTAAAAATTTTGACTCCTTTGAAGTGGAAAAAATATCATTATATGATATTTTTGCATCAGTTTTTAGGGAAGGGACATTTTTCATCCAGAGGGACGAATGAGAACGTTTTTTCTAAGGACCCCTTGAGGGTTGGTCTGTCGCCGCCCATTTGAACCTGCAACTCTTGTGTGTTCTGGCTGCTGTTAGGTTTTCCTGAGGCTTCCAGCATCGGCACAGACTGCGAGGCCTCCTGTTGACGAAGCCCACAGATATGAAGGGTTGCAGTGTTTGAAAGCAACTGGGTCAAATCTGCAGTCACACACGGTGATTATCCCCCCCCCCCCCCCCACCTATCTGATCAGCGCTGGAATTCCAGTGTGTTGCGTGTAGACGTGGGAACGCTCGGCAGTCGAGTGTGTTTGATGAGATTTAGCATGAACCTGTATGTAGGAGCGCTGTGTGAAGAGCTGCATGTGTCAAGGATTTAGCGGCACCCTGAGATGAATCTTAAGGCGCCCTGGAGTGGAATCATACAGGCAAACTTTCACAGAAATGATTTGTATGCGGCAGGAACGTGGACGTCTGAAACGTCTTTCAAAGGCGTTCTGTATTCATCGAGCGATCCCTCTATATTTCTGCATTGAACCATTGCTCTTTGAATCGCCTGCTTGAAATGTTTGTACTGCTGCCCACCTCCGCTATTAGTAGCTACAAAATGGCTTTCATTTTCCCACGCGCGCGCACACACGCATGGCACGCGCGCATTTTGATAGCATCTGTTTATTTTATCCAATGGCCGCGCCGAGAGTGATAATGCAGCGCCGAACAATAGCACATTGTTTGGGCGAAATGAAATTGGGAGAGATAGAAACGAGCTGGGGACGCCCAGCAGCAAGGGACGGCGCCGTCCAGCAGCAGCCATTTGTCAACCCTAACTGCTGGGCTGAGGGTCCGGCTCTCCGGGGAAGGTTTGCTGTAGATGAGAACCGTGTTTATGAAAGCTGTGCAGGTTTTTTTCCCCGTCGCTCCTGCCCACCCTCGAGCAGCCAAAGCGCTTCATCCTGGACCAAATGATGTTCTGGCACTGCTCCCCGAGGTGCCGGCTTCATCCGTATCCGTCACCTGTAAAAGATGACCTGATAGCGCCACGAACGCCGCCTGCCGCCCGCCGATAGAGACGCGTCATATCCTGATGCGCACGTCTCGCTCGGACTCATTCCTATTCTGACAAAGTGTTTGTGTTCTCTATTCATGTCTTTGCACCGCTGCCCTGCCCGAGCTCAAAGAGGAGCCGAGCTGAGGAGAATACCAAATGCAGCCGTATGAGTCTTTGCGATCCGGAGGGAGGAGCGCCGCGGAGGTTGCGCGGGGCCTCTGAGCGGTTTAGGCGGGGATGGGCGGCGCCGTCCGGCTGAAGGTCAAGCTCAGAGCCACACAAAGGACATAAAGGTTTGATGGCATCGTGGGATGGAATGTTGAATCGACTTACCTCGCTGCATGTATCCGGATTTCCACAATTGTGATAAGCGCCACATTGAAGTGGCATTCTGGGTCTACACTCGCCACCTGTTTGCGAACACACAAAAGGGGGCGGGGTTTGCTGCTTTTCACCAATCGCAGACTCTGAGAAAGTACACAGTTGATGTTGCTACCATTTGAAAATGTGAGAAATATCAGGATATAAATCAGACTAGGGTTGCAAAATTCAAAGCTGTAAACTTTCCATGGTTGTTTTCGGAAATTAACAGGGATCGATGGGAATTCTCAGGGAATTTTAGGGAATTGATAGTAACTGCATGTAGCTGCTCATATCAATGCATAAATATGAAGCATGTTGGATTGTTATAAGCAGACATGCATGCAAACACGTCTAATGCTATCTTTCTAAATGACATTAAAGATGAATTATCAGGGAATTTGGGGGAATTTTCCCTCACTGAGTCTAAGTGTCATGAATATAGGCGTCAATATTTGTCATCAGCAAACAAACATGCAAATATGTCTGATACAACATTTATAAATGAACCTCATCAGTTTTTAGTGTAGAACTTTGATGGTTTCTTTCCCAGAACAACAAAAACCATGAATGGTGAAAAATCAAAGAAGCTTCAGGTATTTACAATAGTCCAGACATATTCCTGATGTTCCCTCAGCTCCCCAAAAAAAGACACATTCAAACATGTCCAGATGTTTGGTGGAGCTTCTCTTCAGGCCGTGCTTTCTACTCAGCAAGGACCTGCACCTCAGTGTTTTCAAAAATTAATTTAAGTTGACAGCAGCAAAACCATGGACATTTTCAGGAAAGTTTCCTGAAATTTACTGGAAAATTTCCACCCCTTTGCAACCCTAATTCAGACTAAAAGCAACATTGTCACAGCTGCCAAAAACTGCAAGGAATGCTGGGGGCATATTGTGTTGATGCATAAATTAGTGGGATTACAATATGAATTCCATTAATGGTGACCCAGAGTGGAGCTCACACTATCAGTGTGTTCCATGAGTGTGTGTTTGTGAAGTGTGTAGTCGGAGTGTGTGAGAGCGTTATTATTAGTATCGACCCATTCATTAAGAGCAGCTGGATGGACTCTGGTGAGAGAAGAGAAAATACCTCTTCAAAGGGCTCAGCAGGTTTAAGATGATATCACACACACACGCACACACCACATTCCAAGAGCACTGATGGGTCAGTAGGCGTCTCTGAGCTCTTCTCTTGAACGTAACCTTTTCCAGCGCAGGTTAGGCATCCTGCGTAAGTTACCGTGGCAACAAACCCCGATAAAAAGAGATCCATGACACGGAAAACCCAGAGTTAACCCCAAAATGACTTTGCTGAGACCTGATCCATCCTGGTGGTCCGGGCCTGGGGTGTGTTAGGGACGACCCCCTCCTCACACTCCGCAGAGAGCTGTTTTGTATTTACCTACTTTATTTATTGATCTGTTTATGATTTATCCATTTAATTTAGCAGCTGCAGACAATAATCTTAAATAAGACAAAACCTAAACAGATGATTTCATTATCCTCACAGGATCCAGATATAAATCCTGCTCTCCTTCTCCGAGGCCGAGGCTCCGATCTGCTTCAGGCGCAGCTCGCAAATCCGCTGATAAGTGTGATTTAAAAAGAGGAGAACGCATCCTGCCACGGCAGCGTTGAAACGAAGCGCTACGTCTCCTTAAATTTGACAAAGATGCTGATCATAAACTTTATTGATGAGTTTGTTTTGGTATCCGCTATTAAAATGGTTTCGCGGCGTGCAGGCGTGTTTTGCTGGATCAGCACAAAATGACAAATGCCGAGGAATTAGCCGACGAGCCGCAGCACCGACGAGCCGCGTTCATTTTCCACCGGTGTGATAAAATGCGACATCACCTCTGCGCTATTCGGCAATAATGGCGCTGACCTTTTACACTAATTGCATTTACAGTGACTCACTGCGAGCCTGCAATGCTCATAATCACACGAGTGTATGCCGCCGCGGTAAATGTGACAAAAACCAACGCAGAAGATGACCAGTCGGATTTGTTTAAAGGACCTCGGGGAAATGTCAGGGCAGGAAATCAGCTTGTTAACAGCAGCGGCCGCAACTGCAACCGCCACATCTCATTTTAACTCAAAGGACTTTATTATTCCGCTGCACAGACAGCCGAGCAATTATTCTTCCGTATAGCGGCGCTCTCCTGTGGCGTGCATGCAAATATGAACTTTAGTTTTTTTTTTTAATCCCGACATAAAGTGAGTCTTCACCTGTTGGCCCAATTAGCATAACATGCGGTGAGAGAGAATCTCTAAATGAGCAGCCCTTTCTCTTCCAAATTCACTACTGTTTCAACTTTGTGGATTTAAATTGGGCTCCGACAAGAAATATCTGAAAGGAGCAGCTTTTTTTTTAATCTGCCGCCGCCTGTCGTCGCCGGCTCGCTGTATATGTGCAAATCAAACATGTGAAATACGAGCTGGAGCCCAGAAGCCATTAGTGATAAACCGCCGCCGCTGCAGGGGGAAGAAGGGTCTTTGAACAGGTCCATGAGTCACGCCCGAAAAGAAATTCGGCCGGGTTGAAATATAAGTATTTATGAAGTGCCGTGAAATCTGGGACTGGTTACGACTGCGGGGAATCACCCCCGAGAAATAAGGCCACTTTATTTTATTCACTTTTGCACTGAATAATTGGCAAGGTCACTTGGAAATATATGTTGCCATCGGTGCAAGGCTTCTGTCCTGTTAGCGCGGCTTGATGGGTGTGTGTGAGTGTGTGAGTGTGTGTGTGTGTGTGTGTGTGGGGGTGGACGTCGGTTGTATTTTATGATGTGGAAGACAGGTGGCATAAATATTACTCGTGCTTAATCACAACCCAGCTGCAAAGCCCAGCGAATTGATCCATTTCTTGGTAATATGTGCACACACTGCACAAGTCAAGACACACACCCACACCCCTACACACACACACACACACGTTTGAAAGTAAAACTGCGTAGCGTGCACTATCGATGCGCGTTAGGAAGCAGTTATGTTTATACTGTGCTGTAATTGCCTGCATGTTTAGCTCACAGTCTCTATTGAAAAGTGTTGTTGAGAGAGTTAGGGCAGGTGGGGTGGGGGCTGGGGGGGGTGACTACGTACCGGAGAGATAAGTAACGTTTGAAGCAGCCTTAGCGAGGATACGCCCCCCCCCCCCGCCCCTGTGGAGGCGATGCCAGCGTCTGTGTGATAGATTCACCCAGCCAGGGGAGAGAGGGAGGGAGGCGTTCCGGATGGGGCTCCCGGACCCCCGGGTCATCCTCTCTCCGTCGCTGAAGGGGGAGGGTGAAGGGTGGCGGTGGCAGTGGAGGGGGTGTGGGGGTGTGTGTGTGTGTGGGAGGGGGGGGTGGGGGTGGGGGGGGGGGGGTTGCCTTCTCAGACACCTCCAGCAGTCCAACTTCACAGCACAAAGGTGCGAGCGCAGCGAGGGAGGAGGACCGCCGCGCTTCCCAGCATGTCTGTCCTCATCGCCACCCAGCTGAAGATAGACACCAGCACGCCTGCCAGGAGGGTAAGGGCCACCGTTAGCATGCGCGACACGCTGTGCGCGCGCGCGCGTGTGTGTTGGCGGGGGGGTGACTGTGATAATGGATGAACCTCCCGCTCCTGACAGAAAAAGGCAGCTGAGTGTGTTTGATAGTACAGTGGACAGACAGCAGATGGAGGGATGGAGGGAAGGAGGGAGGGATGGAGGGAAGGGAAGGGAAAGGGATGGAGGGAAGGAGGGAGGGAGGGAGGGAGGGATGGAGGTGAAGGAAAAGGGATGGAGGGATGGAGGGAGTGGCAGAAGACGTTGATGGACCAACACCTTTAATTCCCTTTCAAGTGCCGACTCCTGAGGAATGGTTGCGAGCAGCGCTCGCCGCCTCATTGTTAGTCGTGGCCGTGTGTGCGCGGCGGGAGCCGGGCATCCTGGGAAAAGTTAGAAGTTAGCGGAGCGTGCGGGATGAAGCGTGAGGCGATCCGTCGTTCACTGCCGGCATGTTTGGCAATTAATCTTTTTTTTCTCTTTAATTCTCTTCTCACTCACCCGGATGGATCTGAGGTCAGCTAGTCGCTCGGCTTTGGTGCTTAGATGAGGGGAAACACCGCGGCTGAGAGGAGTTAAGGTGAACTTTTTTATTGAATGTTTTAGGTTGTTGGTGTGGTTGCTTTTTTTATGCTCAGCCATATCCAACAGAGCCGTAATGATCGGAGGCGTGCAGGGATTTTGCAGCATTCAACATCAGAATCTGGCTTTTTGCACCGTGCATTCTTAACCCCTGAGAGTTCCTTGGGTTGTTTTTTGCCCATTTAGAGGGTTGAAATCCCTAGAAATATTTGATATTTGATATGTATCTTTCAGGCTGAAGCTGATTAACAAGACTGACTCATTTGAAGTTGAAAAATTATTGATGCATGATATTTTATAGCAGTCCTTTGGAAGGAGACACTTTTTGTCCCCAGGAACTAATAAGAGAGTTTGCTATAAAAATCTGTCACTGCAGAAAAAATAAGAATACCTCAAATTCAATGTTGCTGCTAATTATTGATCATCTGAGGCTCTAATAATAGTAATGATAATTAAATCCTTCCTTGAATTGCATTTTATGGAAATTATTTGAGTTTTTGTGTTTTTTACGTAAACAAACTGCCATTTAGAGGGTTAAGATCCCCCCAAATTATTGATATTTGATACATATATTCCAGGCTGAAGCTGATTGAAAAGATTGACTTATTTAAAGTGGAAAAAATACTAACAGCAGTTTTCAGGGAGGGGATGTTTTTGTCCTGAGGGACAATTGAGAACGTTTTCTTTAAGGAACTCTTAAGCGTTAAGAAGTCATGTTTTACAAGGTTTGGACGTTGTCATTTTAACGATTTTGTGGCAAAAAAAACAAAAGAAAAAAATCGTATACCCTCAGCTGTGAGGACGACTGTTATTCTTCATCAGGCGGCCAAACACAATTCAATTAAAGAGAGGAAAAGATTTTTTTGTCATTTCTTGCTGATTTACGACGCGATGCTTCTCTGACATGGAGAAATGTATCGACTTGCTGATTCCTTGGTGATTCCCGCCTCGGATGGCGGCTGGAGCCACGAGGAATGAGGAATACCACCGACGCTGCCACGCCAGCAGCAGGTGTCACGCCAGCTCGCGCCTCTCGTGTGCGAAGCTCCTTTAATTCGGCACAATCTCCTTTTGGTGCTTGTTTTGCACACACACACACACACACACACACGAACACACACACACACACACAGTGTGAAACAATGGATTTCCAGTGGCTTCTCGTTTCTTTTGGCCCTCCCTCCTTCATTTCTCCTCCTTCTCTTCCTCTTCCTCATCTTCCCTCCTCTTCCTCCTCCTCTTCCTCCTTCTCCTCTTCCTCCTCCTCCTCCCTCCTCCTCTTCCTCCTCCTCCTCCCCAAATGTCTCCGTCGGCGAGGCGGCTGCAGCCCGCCGCTCGCCTCCAGCGCGGCCACAGTTGATTCCTCCACATCAGCTGGTGTTAAACTCCATTTCCTCGCTGACTTATCTGCTGCCATTTCAATTTGGGCTTACGACTCTGCCTCCCTTCATCCGTAATGTGCTGGAAGATTCTGCACTCATTCACTAAAAGATAATTCGCCCGCTCCCACCGTCAACACGCGCGGGCTCGGAGCCGGGAGGCTGTTAGCAAAGTTGAATTTCACACAGAGGAAAACGCCGTCAAAGACGAGTGTAATATGAACATTAATGTAAAAATTTGGAGGGATTTCCAAGTCATGCATGAAGAAGTTTCCTGCGACAGTTTCTGGCTGGCGTGTTTGTGTATCAGCAGGTGGAGGCGCGGCGGGCCGGCCCGAGCCGCCGCCTGGTTGGTTGCGGTGGGATTCTGCTTTTGTGCCGCCCTTGTAGAACACTGCTGTGACTTGCAGCGAGCACTGATTGAATTCTCCATTGTTATAGAGCCAGGACGAGCCAACGTGGAAGGGTGGAACACGACGATAAGGAACGTGCTCTCCTGCACACAGGAAGACGTAATTACAGTTTGATAAACACTGACAGACGGAGATGTTTCCATCCAGAGTCTGCTGTTTGTGTCCAGCCGGGGTTCAGAGCTTCGGAGGGAGGCGGAGGTGTGTGCGGCAAAGGAAGACGTCAGAATCTCAGAATTGAAGGAACAGGAACATTCTGGGAATTTCAAAATTAGAAACTTTCCACAGGAATTTTCGGAAAGTAATGGGAAATTTCAGGAATGATTGTAGCTGCATGTAGCTGCTCATATCCATGTCTAAATATGAAGTATGTTGGTTTGTTATAAGCAGACATGCGTGCAAACATGTCTAATGCAGTATTTTTAAATGACATCATCAATGAATTTTCAGGGAATTTGGGTGAATTTTCCCTCACTGAGTCTAAGTGTCATGAATATAGGCATCAATATTTGTCATCAGCAAACAAACATGCAAATATGTCTGATACAACATTTATAAATGACTCTCATCAGTTTCTACAAGTGTAGAACTTTGATGGTTTCTTTCCCAGAACAACAAAAACCATGAATGGTGAAAAATCAAAGAAGGTTCAGGTATTTACAATAGTCCAGACATATTCCTGATGTTCCCTCAGCTCCCCAAAAAAAGCCCAGCAGGCCATGCTTCCTACTCATCACGGATCTGGACCTCATCGTCTTCAAAGGCAACTAAAACCCTGAAAATCTCCAATATTCCTGAGCTAAAATTGACCAGAAAACACCCTTTGCAACCCTCGCCCCGCCCAACACTGGACAATAAGAATAAAAACATAAATGCTTAAAGCAAAATATTTAAACTATTTTAGCATGAAAAATCAAATGGTTTGACATCACACTTCACCATTTTGCGTCGTCCACCAGCTTGACCAGCATCACAACTCAAGTGTCCAGATTCCAAATTTTGCTCCCATCGTCTCCCAGCGAGCCACAAATCAGCACTCGGACATTGTTTGTTTTGGTGTGTGACGACGTCTTCTTCTTCTGCTTTTAATATCCTGCAGACAGAAAGCCTGTCCCACTTGTTTGTATCTCCTTTCAACGCCTCCTCTCCTCACGTCTTAGCCTCGCCCACGGGAGATGTGAGCAGTGCGTCATTTCAAAGCGGCGTCAATCAAAGACGCAGTGGAGGCGGAGCTACATCAGCTGTCCGCTGCCCACCTCCACAGTTTGACATTGATTTTACAACTTGCAGCGTGACAATGTACAGACGTTTGTCCTGCCCCTTTTATAAACCTTGCTGGAAGGATCTGCCTGCCTGTCTGTCTGCCTGCCAGTCTGTCTGTCTGTGTGTCTGTGTGTCTGTCTGTCTGCCTGCCTGCCTGCCTGTAAAGCGTATTCCGTACCAAGTGTATCCGCGATGATTTTAATCAATGAGCGGGTGAAGTATTTACCTCGGTTAATGTGCTGCCTTGAAGGCGTCTTTAGGATGAATCAGTCGGCGTTCTCTCAGGCTGCAGCGAGCGTAATCGCCCGCATGCAGCCGCCGGGATCATAAAGAAACTTGTTGCTGCGTCTGGCTCAGCTTAGCATCAGGGGAAATCATTAGCGCCCTGCTAATACCAAATGGAAAATGGTGCAAAAATGTGATTATGGTGGGCTGTAACTAAATCCATCCTGCTCCGAGCATGTCGAGAGGCGCAGTAATTTCCTTATTCGGCCGAGCGATGTCGGGAGGAAATGAGATATTACGGGCCTCTCACCAGACATTGATTGATTGATCTGTTTTCTCTTCTCTCCGTTTAATTTGTGTCACTGCGCTCATGTGCGGCATGCTGATGGGAGCAAGTTGACCCGCTGCAGCCTTTTCGTTTACCATAAACACATTAACGTGCGCATCGTTAATGGATTATGTTATTAATGTGTGCGTTGGCTCGCCGCCCCACTTCACATATTTTTCCCGTCACATGGTTGTTGCTTCCTGTCCCGTACGTCCGTGCTGAGTTTGGTAAAAAAGGCTTCGGTTCACTCTGCGCCTCTAGCATGGAATACGTGACAGAAAGACTGGAAAACTAACCAAATTAATTCCACGGACCACTTTTAAATGGAAACTGAGAGTTCTTTACAGAAAACTCCACAACATGCACTTGTTTTTCCGAATTAACTTATAACTGAATCTTTTTAGGGTTTTTGTTTGTGTTTTAACTGTGTTTTATGGAGCCTCAGACATGACATGGTCAAAATAAAATTAAATCGTGGCTAAAATATAGCTATAATGGGCGCACGAAATACTCATTTGTGTCCACGAAGTATAATGTGTGCATGAAATACTAATTATTAATAAGTAAATCGAGCACACTTTCTCTGCAGTACTCCTTGTTGATACCTTGTTGCAACTGGAAGCCTGTCAGCCGACGTCTCACCCGACTGACAAACTTTTTATCCTCATCCTAATTAAATAACTGCCGAAATGCAGGATAACGATTTATCGACTACTAGAACATAATAACAAAAGTCACGTAGGTTCAGGCTCCACACATTATTATTGCAGAGAATGTGCGCTTGATTTGGTTACCCAGCTGTCCAGGAACAACATTAATAATTAATGAGTATTTCGTGCACACGTTAGACTTATTTCATGGCCACGACAGCTACAACGTGCGCACAAATGAGTGTTTCGTGGCCAGGAATTAGTGTTTCGTGCGCACGTTGCAGCCATGGCCACGATTTAATTTTATTTTGACCATCACCATTGATCATGTCTGGGACAATGTAGCGTTTTAACTGTTTTGACGGTTTAATCGTGTCCCGCTGTAACTGTTTTGTGTTTGCTGCTGCCTATCTTGGCCAGGACTCCCTTGAATCTTAATCCTTAATCTCAAAGGAAAAAAATAAAATAAAAAACATACGTAAGACTTCGGCCCACACGCGTGATCGACGCTGAGAGCTGCAGACGGGAGGAAGCTGCCCGCTGCTCCGTGTCTTTGGGGGTTGAGGCGGCTCGACTGGGGCTCGACACACACATTAGAGCGCTGGAATGTTTGTCGTTATTCCTTCCCAGCACCAGAGGGAATACCGATGATTTCCCCCTGGTGCTTCCAATGAAATAACATCTGTGCATTTTCAGCTGGTCAATCCTGCGGCGTGTTTTAGGTTCCCCACCGGAATGTAAAGGGAACAAACTTCATAAACCGCACACAAGCAAAACAAATGCATTTTTTATGTACTGGGAATATAATTACAATCTTCCATCTGACATCAGGCTGGTTTTTGGGGGGTTGTTGTCGCCGCGATGAGCGTCGCGTGTCGCCTCCATTAGCGATGCCGCGGCTATCGGCATCGTTACACGCTTCTCGCTTCACGCTCGCCTCCTGTAAGCTGCAGCGCGCGGAGAAAGGCAGAGCTCGAGTTGGCGGCCGCACCTGCTGGGAGGCGATAGAGGAGGGGGGCGGAGCCTCTGCGGCGCCGTCCTGAGGGAAGCGTTAAGGCAGCCAGGCAGTTCACAATAGCAGCCCAACAAGGTGAGGGAGATTGGAAGACATCTATCAGGGCGGCCAGGATGGATGTCAAGTGACTCGCTGCTATTTCCCGAGGGGGCGCGCGCACACACAGGCACACACGCACACACATGCACACACACTCACACACACACACACACACATGCACACACACACACTAGAACACACACACACACTCTTACACGCACACACACCGGAAAGGCAGTCATGAGGCGGAGAAACAAATGATGACATGCAGAGCGAGCTGCTGGAAGCCCACAGAGCCACTGAGTCGGAGTATAAATATCAAGAGGAAGCAATTAAATTGTGATTCAATTAATTTATGAATCAGACTCAAAGAAAGAGAAGGAAAATTGATTCAAACTCCAGAGGAGGGCGGAGATAGAGGACCGGCTTTAATTAGACAGGAGCGTTAATGTCCTTTCCTTATTTCTGAATGATATTAAAAGCTTTGAGATCAATATTCTTTATTCCAGATGCGCGTCCCTTTATTGAGGTTACAGTCGTAATTCAAGCGTGAATCAATGAGCCAACAGACTTGAATTCAGATCCAAAATTAAAGAATAAAAATGAAAAAAACGGTAATTGAAACTATTTTCCCTGTGTGTAATTTATTCATCTCGGTTGTTGTCGTAGTCAGCGTGATTCCTCGTCGCCAGCGTTCATGAAATGAATTTGATTTTGCTAAATGGAAGATGCAAAAGAGTTTGCTCACCACGGAGCGTTGCGAGCGGCGCGAGAAGTGCGAGCGTTGCGAGCGGCGGAGGCTTTGAAGTTGCGGCCCTGTGAGGACGAGGATGACCTATTTCCCTCAGATTCAGCCTCGGCCCCCAGTGGAGCGGGGGTTTGAGCTGTCACAGCCAATGGGGAGGGTTGGCGGGGGTTGGGG
>CAESWR010000661.1:348488-359214 GCA_903171835.1 Mullus surmuletus | reverse complement strand
GGGGGGCAAGTATTGCCTCAGCTGTGTTGTCCAAATTATCAGTGTTATTAGGATCTGCGTGCTGTGATTGCTTCCCCCCCCCACCCATTGCCTCCCTTTGTCAAATACACACACTCTCACACACCCGCAGGGACAGCAGAGCGTCGGGGTAATCCTTCACATCCTGTGTGGGAAAGGGCAGCCCAGAGCACTGAGACTAACCCCATCACTTCCTCATGAGAAAGTCCGATCTATTAAACTCACTGTGTGTGCAGCAGAAACAACAATGTCCCGGCTGATTGAGTTATTTTTTTTTTGCTTCTTATTACAGAGCGTCTGTAGTTACCAGCCAATCTGATTCATGAGCACACCCAGCAAAGTCTGTATTTATGTCCCGCAAATCTGATTACACACTTATCACAGAGAGAATTGGATAAAAATACTGGAATGAGTTTGTTTTCAGCGCGGCAGCTGCGGCCGGGTTCAGATAAATCACGATGACAGTGCGGGGAGCGAGTTGTATAAGGACCTGGCTGAAATTAGTTTAAAATACTTGATGAGAAAATGCACCCTGAATGAAGCTTCAAAAGTCTGTTGAGAACCAGTTAAGCTTCTGGGTCACTCACAGGGCTTCTCTGCCAGCAGTCAGAAGGATCCACTGTGCGGCAATTAATGAAACTCATTGAATAAGTGTCAAACAAATGTATGCCTTACCCAACCCAAAAGTGCTGTTGAATAATTTATTGTCGGCTCATCTATGCTCAAGCAGAGAATGGTTCCACTTCAGATGTCCAGAATGTGAAACTGGTCATACCGTAATTGATCCAAGCGAATATGTTTACATATACGGTTTATTTTCAAATCATGGTGACCCTCTTTCTTGCTGAGCGAGATGAAAAGAACATGTGTAAATGTATGAAGTTGTGCAGTAAGTGTAGCATCAGAGCTGAGCTGTATCTAGAAAATACTTGATCTTTTTTAAGTCGGTACTCTATAGAAGTCCTTAAATGTGACTTTAAGGACACGGGGAGTCGCTCACCGTGCTAGAATTACAGCATGTACCCCGTATCTGCGGAATTCCTGCTAAGCTAGCTGGCTGCATTTGGCTGGACGCCCTTGAATGCAGGATTGATTTTCCTCAAGGCCAGAAAGCAAATCTGAAAATGTCAAACCAGATCTTAGAACGCCGTCCGAGTAGCTCCCTGCATCAGATACCACGTACATTGCGATAAGAGCGTTTTCATGGACACAGATCTGACTGTCTGGAATTAATTTTTCACGCCAGACTGCATTGTTTTGGAAGTGTTGGGACATTTTGGATGGAATTGTCTCTTGTTTACACCCAGACCTGTCTTGTCTCTCCACAGAATGAAGAAGTGACTCGTCCCTGATTGCAGTCATGGCTGTCCAGGCTGGCATCCAGGTAGGTCCATCAATGTGCCTCATAGATGGAAAACCCAAATAAAGGACCGTTGCTTTTTTGGAACGCAACTTCACTGTTTTCAGCAATTCTGTGGCCAATTGGAGATCAAGCAAAACTCTTTTTCCACTTTGTTTTCACTTCATTGTTGCAAGGTTTCATCATTCTTACATCGCGTTCCTTCGCCCATGCCATTCTTAGTGTCTGAGTCACAAGGACCACCTCTGGGCAAAATGGGGGGGGGGGGGTTGTTCCCACTTCCCACTTCCCACTTCCCAGCCAGAGTAAGTCTGATTAAATAAAGAACTGCAGACATCTGTCTTCCCCTCAGCAACTGCAGCGAGCCCACCTGTGTTACAGCATGCCGTCTTGTTGTTGTTATGCATGTCTGACGTTCCACCACTAAAACCCTGAGGAGTTTCCCCCGCACATTTCTCGGGGGTGGAGCGGATGGAATGCACAACACTTTCCCCCCGTCTCCTCCCCAGCAACCAAGTGTCAACCATCCTAAAAACCCCCCCAAACAACAAACGTATCATGTTACTGATTTCATGTCACATGGCAGCGCCCCTTCCAGACAGGCTTCTTTCCTTCCACTCGTCCTTTTTTTCTTTTCTTCGGAAGGTCCTGGCTCTCCCCGCCCCGTCTTGGATCGTGGCGATGCAAAATATGTAACCCAGTGCAATGTGGATAACATGTGGCAGGAAACCTGTCGGGCCGTTGAGACTTTGAAGAGCTTCGCTAGACTTGTTTATTAACTGTGGCCGGGACATCATTGTCTTCCATTGTACTGATTCTATAAAAAATGAACTTTTTAATTGAATGATTGTATCAGAGACAACTGCAGAGATTTTATTACAGTCACATGGAAAGATTTAAGACAAATATGCTCCGGTGTCTTCGTGCGTCATTACAGTTCTTATGGGCCTTTGGGCAATGCGTGTTATGGGAGAGCAGGTATCGATCCACATCAGAGTGTAGTGATGCTGCAGTGACCGTCGCTACAGCAGAGGTTGCAGAGCTCCGTTCAGGGCTCCGGTGCCCACGTTGGAGCCGAGTCACATTGGATAACTGGCCGCACGCCGGCGACTCTGTTCACCCGTGCTGAAAAACGTACGCGCTCATGGAAGTATAAGTGGCATATGTGTACAGCTATGAGTGCAACGGTGAAATAGAACATCTATTTTAGTCCCAGGGAGAGGGTTTGCGATGCCACGGAAAGGCGTCAACGATACAAAGGTTATTGACGCATCGGCGAGCTGGGCAACAACGGACCTGTGACGAGGCATTGAACGTGAATTGTGAGACTTTTGACACATAGAATTTAAAAGTAGAACACAAACTGCAACAAGCGAGCCAGTGTTAAGCGGATTTGGAATTTTCTCTAAAATCTTTGCTTTATGACGTCAACATAGCTATCGGGGTATGCATCCCACCCGCAGATTTTCAGTGCAGCTAAGAGGTAGGGACCTCAGTGTACAGACATTTTTCACAGGATAGATTATGGTAGCTTTCTGATTGGTCAACATAGATGGGCTGGTTTTTCCTGTTGGGCCTGATTTTCGCAGAGGAATCTTAAAAGAATTTGGTGGAACATGTTGGTCGACAAAATCCCACGTCAAACTACCTGGTCATGGGAAGAACTGCCCAAAGTCATTGCGAGATCCCATTTGTGACGGCATGGGTTGAAATTCAAGGGTGGGTGCAGCTGAGCACCCGAACAACAAAGGTTCTTTCCATTTATCTGCATCCCGGGCGTCACTGACGTGCAGCACGAATGACCAGATGATGCACACAGTCATGAGAAAAACTTGCATAATAAAAACACAGACTTAAAATAACCAGTGAGCATCACAGCCACACAATAAGATTTTTGATGTGATCCACTCCTTCCTTGAATAGACTAATGTATATTGACACGATGCATAGCTCCATTACTAATAAGGATCTCATCCCGCTCTTTACCTTTGACCCTCTTACAACGGTTCTTCCTGGAAGATCGAAGGTCCTCCGTATAAGTGGCTGTAGTTAAGAGCATAAGATAAACTAAATGAAAAGTACGTTCGGTTTGCATTTCTGCTCTGGATTACCAGCATTCCTGTGCCTAATGAGGATCAAAGTGCCTTAGGAAAAAGAAAGATTAACAGAGGGCGCCGCTACATGTAAACTGGATGCAGCCGCAATTTCGGTTTACACCCTCTGAGCAACCTCGGTCAGGTGACGGAGTACATGACTGGATTATCTCCGCCTTTTCTTACCGGCACAACCGCTTTTACGTAACGTCTACACGTTGTCTACTCTACGCTACACTACGCTACGTTCCAATTAGCTTGATGCGATCTAGCCACACATGTTGTGGTGAACCTGCCGGGCACCAAAGGCTTGCCTGACCTTGTGAACCGGGTTATGTAATGCGTTTGTGTGTGTGTGTGCTCATTTGGATCAGTACTGATCGTTCGAAGCGAGTTAACGCTCTTGGTTTAGAACATCAGGTGTCACTTTCTCCCGCTGTGCGTTGGCGCGTGTACCAGGTGTTCCTCTCCGTATTTTAAAGGGGCATAAATCGCTTCGTACACGCCAACACTCTGCCTTTCCGCCACAATGTAAATCATTCTGTTGTAGGGTCAGGACTTGGTGCAAGGGTGTTATTTTGCAAGGAATGTGAAAGTAAAAATGTATGGAGGCTTTACACTTTTACCACATTTCTTCTAACTTCTGGATTGGTTGAATGTGCAAAAAACTAAAAAAAATGCTGTGATTGCAAATACGTAAACCCACCACTGAACTATGGGAGCCATTGCATGACTAAAATGATTGATAGATGACGTCAGTATGGAAACTGAAGTTGTTTAAAAGGAGTACTAAATTGTGCATGAACAAAGACATGGTAAAAGATGACCTTAAATAGTCTTAAGAGTTGAATTAGCCAATGCAGGGATTACCAGTCTGCATATTTGTACTGCAAATAATACTGCAAGAATAAATGACGGGAATTCCCTATTCGAAAACCAATTCAATGGAAATTGGAGTCTCTTAAGCATCAGTGAATACTCGCAAATGAACATAATATTAAGGGAGGAAATTCAATCTGTCAGCCTTCCTACAAAGAAAGTAGGCGTGGCTTAACTAATATAGCACAATGCAGTGTTGTGGAGGACGACTGGCCTCCAGCCACTCTGCATTACCTGCAGTTTCATCAGCTTGTGAAAGACAAGCAAGAACAAACAATGCAACCTCCAATTTTGGAAGAGGCGCAACGTCACTCGACTTAATGACACAACCTCAGCTAAAGGGATAGTTCAGATTTTTTTACATGAAGTTGTATGACATAGAAACCGGGCATTGGGAAAAAGTCAGTGCTGATGATCGAAACTGATAGTGAGGATGTCATACAACTTCATGTCAAAAAATCCAAACTATCCCTTTAATGGTCCAGTTATCAGGTGTTATCTGATGTGCTTCCGTCCTCGCACATAGCCGAGATGAGACAATCCGCGTGTTGATGCAGCTGAGCATCAGCAAAAGTCCATTACAGTATAATAACGCCTGTGTTCGACTGCCCAGAAGGTTTCCTGCTTGTAGTCGCGGCAAACATGATGGATTCGAGAGGAAACAAGCCTCGGCCTTATTTCAGAGACAATGACGCCTTCACCGCAGCGGACCGAATGCCCCAGTGTTGCCCCACGACATGTGACGGACACAAAGATTAGAGGCTGTATCTTGAGCAGATGTCAACAAACTGGGACGGGGGAGAGGAGGAGGAGGAGGAGGAGGGGGCGGGCGAGCCAGTGAGTGGGTGGGTGGGTCATCCAGGAGTAAGTTATGTAACGTCTGGACGAATCGTCGGAGTGCACATCTGCTGTCGATTTTTTCTGGCCCATCCCTTCAGTTGTCTGGGAAGAATTAGAATGCAAGGGAAAACAGTTTGGGACATTTTGTATTTCCCGTCCTATGACTACGATCCAAAAGTACGCCTAGCTTTGGGAACGACAGCGGCGGTTGTGCTATCAAGAGACCAAACAGAACTCTCTGTCACCAATTTGCGTAGCTGAAGTGCGGAGCGGGAAGCGGCAGGGAGGGGATGTGACGGCGGAGATGGATACGAAAGGACACCAATGCCGGGAGTCGGGATCAGCGGATCGCTCCGGGGCGCCGCGTCTCGGACTGTGAACCAGCGCAAGACGCCCATTTAAGCAGTCAACCGCAACCGCGCTCAATTGTCTCCACTTTCCCTCCTTTCAGTTTAGAAGTAAAAGGAAATGCAAGCCGCCACAGCAGGCAGCGTCGGCGGGGGGGAAAGTGCGGCGAGTGAGCACGTCGGGGTCAGGTGGTTGGAGATAAAGGGGGCGCTTTGGAAACCCGGTAAACCAAAGCGGTTCAGCGGGCCAAGTTGGAGCGTGGCGGCGGCGGGAGTGTGCTGTGCGCACCGCGAGCTCAACCGAAGCGTAGAAATGAAGTGGGGTATGAAGGCATCCCTGACTCGCCTTCTCTGCATGGATGGCTCGCGCAGATCCCGATATTCTCAAAGGCTAAACGCTAACTAGAGCAGCTCAAATTAAATGAGCTGAAGGTTTCCCGAGACCCCGGGCTGTGGAATTACTGCTCACCTGTATTCATAGTTTGTGTTTTAAAGGCCCCACAAAACCTCTTTATCTTGATATTGTAATAATAATAAATATAATCATAATAAAGTCAAAACTGCAAAACATTTTTTTTTTTTTTTGCTTTGAGCTACATGGTAACATCATGGCATGTTGACATTTGCTGATTCGATTTTTATGTTGAGAGCAACTGAAAAGCCTTTTTTTGTAGCACAATTAAAGGGATTGTTCGAAATTTTTGACATGAAGTTGTACGAGATCCTCACCATCAGTGTTGTTGATCAGCAGTGACTTTTCCCCCACTGCGCCCCGTGAGTGGAGTTCCGGCCCAGTTTCAGTGTTGCAGAAAGTAGTTCTGTCTAGTTGCTGGGGTCACACGGATAAAGCGTTTTGTCCCCCAAAAAAACAATATGCGTTTAAAAGAGTAATCCATTTGCATCACAAATTCTCGGACGCAAGAATGTCCGACCTCGCAATCACCCTGCACTATTTTCCCTCCCTTCGTATCCTATCCTTTCATGTAAAAAAAAATCCGAACTATCCCTATAAGATGAGGGCCTAAGATGTGTTGAAGGGATAGTTGACCCAAAAATTAAAATCCACTCATTATCTACTTGCCGTCGTGTCATCTTGAGTTACCAAGATAAAAAGCTTTGCAGACAAATCCAGCGCACCAGAATCAATGAGCGCACATGTCTGGTCGCTCAGTGCAAAACTTCAAAGGTGTCACCCACCCCTCCAACAGCGCCATGACGAGCGGATAATGAGTGGATTTTCATTATTGGGTGAACTATCCCTTTAAAAGACAGACACGTGAAAAGCTACGACTGAAGGTTTAAAAAGCTGCGTTATTCCGAGAAAAGTAGATTAGACTGTTGGCGACCTTGGTGGCGGCTGCATGGCTGGAATGCCTCTTGGGTAGAGGTCGACCGATGTGGGTATTTTTCTACAGCTGATGCCGATATTTAGAAATCAGGCCCAGATATCAGATGGTTATAAATTAGACCTGATTAAACAATCAATCACAATAATCAAAAGATCAATTAATCGCATGATAAATGACAACAAACCCGATAATTTTGCCGGCCTCAATCTGTGCATTGCTCTCAGCACCTGGGTGCGTTGCTTCCATAGAGGAATGAACAGAGTGAACCCTCCTGTCAGTCATCCACTATCTTTGTGTCATTGGGGGGCCGCGAGCATACACACACAATGAGCCTTGTGAAAAGTTCTTGACATTCCAGTTACAATGTTAAATACTCTTGAGAAATGATGGTTTATTGCTTTTTAAAGGGTGCACCCGCATTATTATGCCATATTATCATTACATTAGTGAAAGAATCATCCCAAAATAATGTTGACAATAATATCGTTCCACGCTCCTCTCTCCAGATATGGTTCGGCGAGAAGTTCGACGCCCCCCTGCTGAGCCCCAGGAGCCCGCGCAGCCCCCTGGCCCAGCGGCACGGCCCCGGCCTCGCCGACGTCTTCCAGTACGACCAGTGGCTGGCGGTGCGGCACGAAGCCACCCTGGTGCCCATGCAGGAGGACCTGGCCATCTGGCTCACAGGCATGCTGGGTAAGGGTGCCATTTGTACTGGTTTGGTGGCTTCCTTTTGACATTTTTACAACTGGAACGATTAGGGGTGTGTATTGGGATACTCCAAGCAAGGCGATATATTAAAACTCTCATAGTATAAAGACCACACGTGAAATTTATTTTCAATGAAGTCGATACCCTATACCGTTTTCTTCCCCGCCTAGGAACGATGTAATACGATGCGGTGTACAACTGTAAATGCGTTCAAACCTGCGCACATTTAAATCACCGCGCAGCATTTGCATGCCACCCCCCCCCCCACCCCCTTTCCCTCCAGGCTCGGAAAACTATGATGCGCAATTGACACGAGTCTCCCATGTAATTGCATTTGGACGCTGCCGTTTCCAAGCGGCCCCTGAGCAAGCCACTGAAAACGGCAGCGGAACAGAATCCCCTCTTTCTGCGCGTCTTCACCATTATAGCTGCTCCCATTGTCCGGCGCGGCATAATGGAGCAGCGAGGAAATTGAAACTGACTCCATTGTCGGTGGGCGAAACCACAGTTTTTAGTATCGCACATTTACTCACCAGGAATGCGGGGCGGAACCACGCACTCGGCATGAGTTATTGATACCATGACTGGGATGACCTGTAGCCCCCTCCTCCCATACACACATACGCACAACCCAGCCCCGTCGAAAACAGTCCCACCGACCCCATCGTCCGTCCTGAGGCGGCCGGACGCGAACAAAAACAGGTGGCGTGCGGTGGCTAACGTTTCGCGCCTCAGGGCCCCGCTGTTGTTCCATGGGAAATAAACTTTAGTGGAGCAATCTTTGTCGCTTAGCGTCGCGCCATTGTGCGATTCGGCTCCCAGTGCGGATCCGGCGAGTCCCAGCGGCCTTTTGTTGGGTTTCCACGGGCAGTGATTTACAACACGGGGGGTCATGGGAGGTGCCGTAAGTCGCTTGTAAAGTGAGAAACTATTGCCGCTCGCAGGGAAAGTTTTGAGTGGGCTTTAACCGGGGGGGGGCTGACCTCGGACCCCGTGGAAGTGCGTGTGAACGTTGTTTTGCTCCGTCCAGGGGAGGAGGTGAGAGCCGAGTTCTTCATGGAGGAGCTGAACAACGGCGTGAAGCTCTGCCAGCTCATTGGCGTGCTGCAGACCAAGATCGCCCAGAGCTGCCCCTCCGCGCTCAGCAAGGTGAGTCAGACCGCAGCGATCGAAATAGCTTTGGAGCAAGCTGGGGGGCATTGGGGGGCGGGGGGGCGGGGGGGGGGGGCATTTTGGGCACCAACGTTCGGACAAAATCTCAGGTGTGCCTTCTGCACTTTGTTATAAAAGTCACTCTGGACTCGGCGTTCATCTGGTGACATTACAGGGAGGATTCCTTGGAGGTGGAGTTTTGCCAATTTCCCGCAATGCTGATGCTGCATCCAACGCGTCCCCACCTTGTACTGCACAGGAAGTGTGAGATTGGACTTTTCTCAAAAGTGCAAACACTGTAAATCAGCACCTGGAGCTGATCAGCCTCCTCAGTCATTTCATAGCTGCAACCGCACCAATAACAGTTGGCGTAGGTTTAAAGGTTATATAAGTAACTTTTCTAGTAGTAGTTTGACATCATGTTTTGTACTATCCCAAATATTTCTCAACCGTGCTCAAATCTATAGTACTATTCAATAACTCAAAATCCGTTCAAGGAAAACAATACATTTTGGTGCCCTGCTTTACATGGCTCACAGCTGCAAATAGCAGTTAGCATAGGTTTAAAGGTTTAATACGTAACTTTCGGATTAAAAGTTTTGCATCATGTTTTCTACTATCCCGAATGTTTTTCAACCATGTTCAAATCTGTATTTCTATTCAATAATTCAAAATGAATTAATAGAAATACAGCTGTAACTGCAGTAATAAGTTAGCGTAGATTCAAAGGTAGGTTTAAAGGTTTAATGCGTAACTTTCCTCATAACAAATTTTGCATCATGTTTAGTACCATCCCAGATATTGCTCAAATCTGTATTTGTATTCAATAATTTAAATTCCATTCAAAGAAAAAAATCAATTTTGGTGCCCCGCTTTGCACGGCTAACGTCATCCCGCAAGCTAACGTGTATAAAAAATGTGGATTACCACGTGTTCTTTGTTATTTCCGCTGTTGGTACAAGTTATGGACTTATGTAACGGTAAGTTAGCCAGTTAACAGTTCTGTTGAATCCCCCCCACCCACACCCCTGAGGGGCCGCTGCAGATGTTGTTACACAACGTTGTTGTGAGGCCGCTCCGTTAGAATGCGATGACGTGATGCGAGCGAACACGTGTGACCGTAATGGGAGTACGGGACGAAATGACGTCTGCTCGGATCGAATCGCGGCGGTCCAACAAAGATTTACATGACATGCCCCCGGAGGTAGAAATCGCGTACCGTGCCTTTAAATAGAACGGAAGCAGGAAACCGCTGACGGGTTTCTATGCAAATGCTATTTCTGGACTAACTTGTGTGACGAATTAAAAGCTGGATTTCCTCTTCCGGCAGCTCTTCCCCACGAGGAAGGTCGCCTGCAAGCGGGACGCGTCTCCGGGTTCCTTCTTTGCCCGCGACAACACCGCCAACTTCCTGGCCTGGTGTCGGCACGTCGGCGTGGAGGAGACCTACCTGTTTGAGTCGGAGGGTCTGGGTAAGCCTTTTTAAATTATTTATTTTTAATTTTTTTAACATCCTCTAAACAGTAGTAGGGGAGTCTCGCACCAATATTGATATCGGATATCGGTCCGATATCGGCAAAAGAACATATCGGCCTGCATCTAAAATCTCCCCGATATAAGGTATTAAGCTAGTTTTTCTAGGATATTTAAATTTTATTTTTTATTCATTTTCTTAAATTGAGTAATATTCTTATGTTTAAGGTTAAAATGTATGTAAGCCATTGATTATTAATCAATGGGTCAGTTTTCCTCATACCTGCTGTTGCTGACTATTCTCTGTTTGAGTAATATCACTTGATCAAGCCTTTTCTAACATTCAATACTACAAAATAAAAGTATGTGTGATTCCTGCTGATATCGGATCGGTATCGCTATTGGCCAATACTATTGGTATCAAAGTGAAAAAGTTGGACACCCCTAGGCAGTAGACCCATTTGAGCAGGAGGCGGAGCTTCTGAACTTTGGTTTTTTTGGGGTAAA
>CAESWR010000661.1:305624-315793 GCA_903171835.1 Mullus surmuletus | reverse complement strand
AGAGTAATTAAAAAAAAAAACAACAACAACAAACGATTAGATAATGCATGCTTATAACTTGAAATTGAATTTTAAGTTCGAAATCCACAGAAGATTGAGACCACTTTCACAGATAAAATCTAAAGAGAGTGGCTACGTTTACATGCAGTCAATAACCCTTTTCTAACTGGAATATTAGCAATAACCTGGTTGTGCGCGTCCATATAAACACCAATAACCCCTTGAATAACCGGTATATGCTCCTATTCTGGTTTTTCATGTGTATACGCTGATAAAAACGCCGAACACCAAACGGAAGATGAATTAGTGTTGTGCGCATGTTCTATTCGCAAGGAATCTTGGTCCTTTGAATCCAGGACCTACTTGTAAACATGGCCAAAGGCGAGAGCAACACCACGCCACACTTTTGGATTGAGGAGGAAAAGAATCACTTCATAAGTGTGATGAAAGACACAAACATCCTGGCGTTTGGAGACGCTAGAAAGTAGCGGGATAGACAGATCCACAAAAAGGGGAGCGCAAAGTTACGCTAAGCAGGGTTTGTACCAGACCTTCTCCGTGCGTCTCTGGATTAATCAGGATATCACCATTGATTACAATGATCATGTATACAGGAATAACCCTGATTGCTCACGCATGGAAACGGCTTATTCCCAATGTTTCACGAACCGGAATATGAACCATAACACGAATATTGACTGCATTTAAACGTAGTCAGTGACTGACCGTTGTATGCTGCTCTTTCAGCTGTGTCACGATGGCAGGGTCATCCCTTTTGCTGGCCATGAGAAGCCTGAACACCTGCTCCCGATATTTGGTCATGATGAGCTCCAACGCAGACTGGTGTTCTTCTAAAGATGTCCGTAGCTCTGCAGAAACGGTACAGAATTTGATGACACTGTACAACAGACCTACTGATGTTTTTGACAGGTTAATTACAAGACATTCAAATTTAGACTTTCCATTTGGGTTCACGGGAGAAGTACTCAGTTTCAGTTTAGATGCCAACCTTTGTTTTCCTGCTGTAGTTCTCTGATCTGACGGTTTTCCTGTTGGATTCCCAGGATCAGACTGGACCGAGGGCGATGTCGCGCAACCTGGTTCAACGTATCAATCTCCTCTTGATACTGGCAAAAGATATTAAAAAAAAGACCATCTAGTACAGAGGTTGTTGCTATTGCTTGTCATGCTAAAATGACAATATCTTAAAAAGGCATTAAAATATGTTTATCATACGTGAAGTTTAGATGTGTTTAGGTAAAGTCTGACCTATTCTAGTTCAAAGGTCTAAGCAAATGTGTTAGTAGAGAGTGTATCAGACTAGTAGCCTTTTGTCAGGACCCAGGAAGTAGCGCTCAGGCTCAAAAAGGTCGGTGACCCCTGATCTTCTAGCAAATAACGTCAGGCAACAACACTTGACTCTTCCAACATTGTTGTGAATGAACAACCAACCTGCTTCATGGCGTCCACTCGCTTGTTGAGCGACGTGGTCTGTTCGATCAACATCTCAGCGGCATTGTCGTGGTTACGGAGCCTTTCCACCAACGACTTGGCGTCCGCCAGCACTTTCTCCAGGGTGCAGTTCATCCCTAAAGGGCAGAATATATGATCACACCGAGACACTCACTATGCAACAAGGTCAAGGGTTCGCCAACGTCACAAGAACCAATTTAAATGTCATGACGTAGTATGTAGATATCATATCAAATACATCTCACCGTGTCGACTATTATGATAGTTATGTGAGTGTCAGCTGTGCTCCATTGGCATTTACCAATTGGAGTGGACTTTAAATCAGGCTGTTATCTGGAGCAATAAGCTGTGCTCGTCGTAATAGATGGTGCACTTTGACCCTGAGCAGGTGTTTCACTGCACTACTTCATGTCAAACGACCCATAATGCACCACAGCACTAGGATTGTTGATTGACAGCTGCCCTGTCAGCTAAATCTAAGTACCTCATTGTAAAACATATACTATATATAATATAATTAGTCGTCAGGCAGGTCAGATGTGTGTGTATTTAGTACTCATATTGAGTACTTTCACCTGTTTGGGTCAAACACCGGAGTAGCCTGTTTGCTAACCTGTTAGCTAACCAACTAACCTCACTGAAGCTGCCCTATAAATCCAATTAAAGTTAACATGTTATAAAGCACAACTAAACAACACCCCCCCCAACAACAAAATTAACAAATAAGAAGAAGTATCACCTGGAGAACTAATAGTACAAGACATTGTAATCCAGCGAGTCCGTTACTTCCTGTTGATGTTTGGTAGCTAGCATTAGCTACACGCTAGCTAACAGCAAACTTCGGTCGCCATTGACGGGCGGCGAAGAACGGTTGTTGTCGTCTAATGTCGAGCTGCTCCCGGCGGGAAGCGTCGGGTCGGTGTTCGGCGACGTCCCTCCGCCGTTAATCCCGGGTTTAAAATGATTGACAAGGTGAAGCTAATCTAAACACGGTGCTATGCTCCATAGCGAAGTTGCCCCAAAATCCCGTAGAATCCCGCGAGATTTCAGCATGACCGATGACGCGCTGCATTAGTGGCGATAGTATTTTTAATATTAATAAATGTATATATAAAAAAATAAAATATGATATTGAAAATAATCACGGGGCTCTTATAAATATTATTAAATTATCAGAAAGAATTTATAATTTTTTTAAAAATATAATTTATAATTAATTTGTGATCCACACTCCGGTGCGCCAGGTGGCGCTAACGCCTTCCTTTCGCGCGGACGAGAGCAGAGGAAGATCACCGGAAACATGGCGGACAGGTTAACACAACTCCAAGACGCTGTCAATTCGGTATGTGTGTGTTTTTCAAAGTTTGTAAACGTTACTTTAATACCAGGGTACGCTAATAAAAAAAAGTGTACGCTGTTATAGGTCGTTTTTATGAGTAAACTCGTAGCCATTAGCATTCTGAGACCTACATCACCGGGTAGCTAGCGTTAGCATTAGCCAAAGAAGATAAACACGGTTAATTCGAAGCTATTAATTACGTCATAAATGTTTTCTGTCATTTGAATCTCGTAGTGTATTAATGTTACTATATAGAAAAGTGTGTTTGACTTGCTTATACTAATCTACACATTACAGGGTAACATTGTTTCTTCTGTGTGTGTGTGTGTGTGTGTGTGTGTGCAGCTGGCAGATCAGTTTTGCAATGCCATCGGGGTCCTGCAGCAGTGTGCCCCTCCTGCCTCCTTCAACAACATCCAGGCAGCCATCAATAACGACCAGCCTGCAAACCAAACAGAAGGTGGTTGATTTGCTCTGAAAGTTGTGCTCCATAATCCAACTCCAATTTTAGGTTTTTATGTCTTCCCCCTTAGCCCTTCCTCCACTGTCATCGCACATGATCATGAAAACATGGACGTGACTCCTGCTTTCTTGTCTCTCTGCAGAATACGCTCAGCTGTTTGCAGCCCTGATAGCCAGGACGGCCAAAGATGTGGACGTACTCATCGACTCATTGCCGAGCGAGGAGTCCACGGCAGCTCTGCAGGTCAGAAAGCCCACAACAAAGCAGTTTTATTTTTTTACTCTTTTCTGGCTACTGCATGGGTCTGTCGAGACTTCTCGCAAGTCTCAGTGTGATCCCATGTGTGAAAGGCAAATCACACAGAAGCTTTCAGTGTTTTTGCTGTGGCCAGCAGAGGGAGCCCTTCACACATTGTTCACACTGTACACTCCTCATTCCCCCAGTGGTGCCAATACACGCTTGCAATGAATTGCAATAAAATCAGTGTTTGTAGCTACATGAACTGTAGGTTCGCCTTGCTAAAGCATGTCACAGATACATCTCAAAGGATAATAGTTTTATTGGAACTATTTTAGATTTTAGAAAACGTACTGCAGCTCAAAAGAGCAGGTTATCTCCATTTTGAAATATGATATTATTTTTGTACATTTGATCTCAAAATGAAACCAAATATGGGAGCCTGGTGACGCATGGTGCACATAAGGTTCCTTTAAGTTCATTCTTTGAAGTGAAAGATGAGCATAGATCGCTTTCCGTCTAAAATAGAATATTATATATGATGAACCTTAAATAACCCCAGTGGGACAAATTAATGCAAGTGATACAAGGGCAAAGACGATGTATATTTGGAAGACTTATCAGCTGATCGGGACTTCCTCTTTCTCAAGCTGTTTTTTTTTTGTGATTTAACAGCATGCTGGCTGGATTTCAAGCACAAACTTATAACCATGTAATTTTACAATAATAAGGATGAAGTGATTCTCATTTTCCACTTGTGATCATTTACATTGTTTAAGAGCAAATAACAGAACAGTTTCTGAAGATAGCTGAGGGCGTTATGTTTGTGGAGGCAAATGAGTTTTCCGCGTTGCACTTGAAGAGCATTGGGAAATATCTAAAGAAATTAGCTTAAGAAATTGAATTGGGCTGATTTATTTTAATTGTTTTCCAAAGGAAACATAACTTAAACAAAATTCCTCGTTACATTAGCTCTGTCACTCATGAATCACCCAAACAACAAACAAGTCATATCCTAAATAATGTAGTGTTTCCTATACAATCCCCTGACACACGACCAGGTCTGCATAGGAAAGAAGCTAACAAGCGCTACACACAGATATCCTGCATCTGAAAATTTGTCTGTGCAGATGGGCAAATATGATGTCAGAAAACGCTCTCATGACTGCCTGGAGTCTGGTGCCAGCACTGTTTTTAGATCGCTGTCACATGTGTGCATAAGCAAATATCCACTGAGGGACATATGGATGCACATGTTTGAGCACCTCTTGTTTGATAATTGTAGTACTGTGTTTTTTCTGATTTTTGTTTTTTTGGACACAGCTGTACAGACTCACCATGTCAACCAGCTGTCAATTTAAAGCATTTTCAAAAGTTCTTTTAGTGGTATTTTGCTGTTGCGGGTCCGGTTTCATGCATTTCTGGTGACTCCAGCTTTAGTTCTAGTATTTGTAGTTTTGTCACTTTAAAATTGAAGATCATTTTATGTCGGCGGTGAGGAATGCAGTGCTTAGGGTTTTGCAGCCAGAGGGAAGCTCTCATAAATAAGGGATGTTCTGCATGAAAGATGCAGTCTCGGTTTGTTAGTGTGAAGCTCACAGTTTGTACCGTTTACTGGCAAGAGCGCTCGTGAAAGGCTGGCGTTTTTTATATCTGCAAATAAAGAATTTAAACACTGAAGTGTTTACTGAGCAAATTCGTCTGATTTGCGAACCTCTCACCAGGCGGCCAGTCTACGGCAGCTGGAGGAGGAGAACCACGACGCGGCGGCCCGCCTGGAGGAGGTGGTCTACCGCGGCGACATGCTGCTGGAGAAGATCCAGAGCGCCCTGGCCGACATCGCCCAGTCTCAGCTCCGCACCCGCAACGGAGCTCCGAGCCAGCCATCACCAGCCGAGTCCTGACCCGCGGGCGACGACACAACGCAACCTTGGACTGTTTACATCCGTTTCTTTCTCAGTTTCAAAGTAGAATTTTCACAGCCGGACACCAGCCGCTGTACTGGAAACACCCGGAACAGACGCTGACCGTGTGCCAAACAGTCAGACATCATTTGATTGCTTATTGATCTTCACACCAGCCACACATCTGACAGCTGACGAGATTCCGACGGTGCGTCTCAACATGGACTCCTTTGTGTACAATTAAGTTTGATCGCGTGAATGCCGCCCTATTTTTGTGTGTCTGTCATATTCTGTTTTTGTAAATATTTAAGAATGATGTACTTTCTTGTGGTAAATCCTCACTCTAAAAAAAAAACCTCCAAACCAAACACTATATCTACCTGCCTCTTTCTCATCTGTCTTTTTTTTTAATTACAGCTCCACTAAACGTTTGGGGATGTCATGAAATGCTCAGCTACTTTAAATGACGTTTAGCTTTTTTTCCCGCCCAGCTATCACAAAAAAATGCAAGCAACAATTATCGTAATGCTGGTTTTGCTGGTTATGATTTTAGTGGCATTACTCCTAAATTAGAATCGAAACTTGCTGGAGCTGCTTCCCCCGTTGGCTTTTAAGGAACTGTGGTTTTGTCACGTTTCAAAGAATGATGATAATAACAGAAATGGGAAAATTTTTAAGGAGCGCAAAAGAGGAAGAGCGACAGATACCTGCATATTTGACAAGTATGGCAAGTTTCTTTATGAGAAATCGTGGCAATTCTTGGTGGGAAAAAAACATCCGAGGCTATTTCACGGGATATATTGTGTACTTTTTGTGTGAGGTGATACATACTATACATGCTATTGGACGATTTTGATATTAGACACCTAAAGATAATGATATCAGAAGCTCAGATAGTCGCTAAATGATTTATAGATGAGGTTGGCGTGGAAAAAAAACCCTTATAGGATCAATCACAGAGCGCTTAAAAACCGCTAAAAGCCCATCTGCCTCTACTTAAGATGGAAAAGGGAAACCATGTGCTGGATTTAAAAAATTCGCCCCTCAGTCAGTGTCGACTTCACCGGTGAAGCTGTATCACGGTCTGGGTCCGTTACAGACTGAACTTTGCAGAAGCTTGGGCAGAAAGCCAGAGAGTTTATAGCGCCCCAATCTAAATTTAGGTGCTGTGTCACAGCTCAGTGGGCCCCATTGATGTGAGAAATATAAAAACAGCCTTGTCTGCTGGACGCCACACCCGGGACGTGTGAGCGGGGGCACACCCACGCCTGTGCCCGCTGACATCATGCTCTTAACAGTAAACGCCACCGGCTCCGTCCAAATAAGGAGACTCGCGGCGGGGAAACTTTCACTACCTCGTCAACAAGGGTTTTTTACTGATGACTTTGAAATGTCATTTTTTTTAACACGGGTTCTTAATGGAGAACCGCTGAATTCAGACGTGGATCGGGTTTCCCAGCGTGTTTGCCGCAACCCGCCGAGGGAAATTAGATAATTTCCTGTGGAATTTAAAGATCATAATGTGTTCAACCGATGGAATCGTCTACGATTGGTTTGTTTAAACAACGACTACATTTTATCTGACCATAGCCAAGTCTTTTCAGGTCTCAGGTCTTGTGTAAACAGAAGTATTCAATGAAGGTGCCCATGTTCTATCAGTGTCCCCCATTAAAATTCAATTTATACTGATTTTACTGTAATATTACAGGGCTCAAGCACTGGGATTCACATTTAACGTCACTGTTTAACTTTGACATTCGAATAATTAAGATGTTTTAACCTGGAAATGTTCCTCTTTGTTAATTGGGATTAATTAGGACTCCTGACATTTGATTTGATTCAAACACAAAGTGACCTTTTGTTGACCTTATCCACTTTATAGTTTTTTTTTGTAGGATGGAGCTCATGCTTTAACCAGCACTATGGTGTAATTGTACAGGGCTTTGTAAAAATATAATATAAATAAAAGTTGCCTATCGGCATCACCAACACAATGACGTAACAACCTTTACAACCACTGTCTCCACACAACCTTCCCTCACATCCCCCGTTTGCTAGCTGTATTAACCTGCGTTTCAGGGCACAGCCCAGAGGGCGGCGCGGGGCGCCCTGATTGGCTGTCGCAGCCGTCGCTTCCGCGCGCAGCGCCCGCGTTTGATTGGCCACGGCGCAGCGTTGAGTCATCCTCTCCTCCGCTGATTGGTTCCCGCCCACGCCGCTCAAACCCTTGCGCCGTTGCGTAGCCGCAGCGTCCGACGAGCCCGACGGGTTCCCAGGAAGCACGGCTGCCTATTTCATATTTTTTTTACTGCGATAAAGACGACGAGAGACACTGAGAAAGTCCCGACAGCGGGAAGGAAGCGGATGTTTTTATTTGAATTTTTGAGGGGTCGGTCGGTCGGCGTCGCCATGAATTGGCTTTGATGTTTGCCGCGCAGCTGTTGGAGGTTCCCTGGAGAGGGTAGACAAACACTGGAGCCTTCACTGCCTTTAGGTATTAGGCAGGAAAACACTCCTTTTATTTAAGAAAAAAAAAGAAACATATTTATTTCTCTGTGGTGGTGAAATTGGCGGGAAGCCAACACGTGACTCTGGAGCAGGACACGGAGGTGAGAGGACGACGTCCAAAAAAACGCCTCTTGTTTTCATGTGCTTTTATTGATGTGTTGTGGATGCAGAGCTAGTTAGCAGCTAGCTAACACAACAACCTGGGTATGTTTGATTATTGACACGTTTGTTGGTGTTTTAGCAGTGGATAGTCTTTTATGTGATGTGTGTCGACGTGGTGATCAATTCAGTTGATTGGTTGATTGTTGATCATCTCATCTCAATGCAAATCTGTGCAATCAGTTGTGTGTGGTTTCAGATCTACATCAGAATTATAAAAGCTTTATTGTCCAACAGAACAATGATTTGCTGCCAAAGGATATGAATAACAAAGTGTGGTTATTTTGGAAGGTCATAAGTTCCTGTTATTGGAATGTTTTGGGGGTGATTTTTTTCATCCCATTGGAAAGGTTGCCATTCTGTGTTGTTCTTTCAGGCCTGTCATTGTGTGTGTGTGTGTGTGTGTGTGTGTGTGTGAACCCATATGGTGAGTGTGTCCCATTCCTCTCTTTGGTGTCATGACTGAGTCCTTTCATTCAGGATGGAAAGAGTTTCCTGTGCAGTCACTTACAGGACTTGGTGGAGGGGTGGAGTACACCCGCCTGCCCGCCTGTGTGTGTGTGTTTCCATTACACACACATTAACGGAGGGGATTTGCGCTAAAGTGAGAAACCCACCATCTGTAGAAACATTAGAGTCCTCCATAGGATTATGAAGGTTAGATGTTGTGCATCCCTTGAAGGCTCAATACTGCTGTTTGTGTGGTTTGACTCTCCAGTGCTGTTTATACCTCCTTGTTACCGATATCTATGATCAGGAAGAAAAGAAGAATCCATATTTATGTGCAGAATGACCCTGTGCTTTCAGCGTTCAGCACCGACAAAGAAATCTCCTTCACCTCCGTTGCTCTGTATTGTGGTCGGACATAATGGCGATAAAAGCTCCACGAGAAGTATAAAGACATAAAAAAAAACCACTCTTGGTATTTTACAGTGAGCGTATACCTTAATGGAGCCATTTGTATATTTTAGTCGAGACGTCCAGTTTCGTCGGCACTCGGGAGTCTATGAATAGTTTCCCCTGCTTTGATAAAGGCTTCCTTATAAGAGCCGGAGCGGTGTGGAGACCCTGTTTGTTTAGCTCCTGGGTGGATCTGCTTAACTTCAAGCCAAACCGAGGCTTACTCAGCCCGTGATGCAACGCCGTGCAACACGCCGGAGTGATGCCTCTTTTTCCACCATGGTTTTTGGAGCCGGTGACCCCTCTCGCCCAAGGACTCGCGGCAGGAACAGCTTTTTGGGTTTCTCGGTGCACCGCCGCGGTTTTGTATGGTGCAGAACAATTTATTAATAATACCCGTGCTCTTCATTTTTTGTGGCGTCTCGCTTCCTCGTTTTCAGCCCAAACCTGCCCGGCGACATGGCTGGAAAACATCTCGATGGGAAACGCTCGAAAAATGTGCTGTTATCGCGCATTCAGTCGGGCGTTTGATCTCTAATAGTTTCTGCGGCCTGCTCCTGATTTGTTTCAAGACTATAAAAGTGAAGTTTGTTTGTGCAGCCACTTAAAATAAAGGGACTGTAGACGCTTTAATTTTAGTGGGAACGGCCAAAGAACAAGCTCTTTTTTTTTTTACAGCATCTTCAGCACAGATAGTGCTGGGTATCGTTTAAAAATCTGTGATACCAGTACCGATACCAGTACCCTTAAAACGATACCGATACCAATTGAGCACTTCATTTGGTAGTTTTGGTTACTTAATACAATATTAATCATGCAAATTGAAAGCAATCAGTTGTGCAAATATCACCACTCCTCCCCATTCAAAAGACCTTTGCTCAAATACATTTAGAAAGTGCTGAAATTACGCTTGTGGTGATTGGCTGCGAGTAAAACCATAGAAATAGGCTTTTTTTCCCCTAAATCTGCGTATGAAAACAACCGATTTCAGGTCTCGTTTTGGGTTGTTTCGAGCACAGACGTCTTCTCCTTCGTGCTTCTCGTCATGCCCCGTGATTCAGAGTTATCATTTTCGCGATGCCGCCTCCCCTTTAAGCAGAGCATCCGCCCTTTGTTGCTGTTAGGTGAATCTTAAGCACAACACCCCTTTTCTCCAGAAGCCTCCCGACCCCAAACTATGAACTTT
>CAESWR010000661.1:261134-287150 GCA_903171835.1 Mullus surmuletus | reverse complement strand
AGAGTGTCCAGGGACAGGCCTACTTCTTGAGCCGTTTGTGCAACATAACCCACTTCTCCGCGGTCTGAAGTGTTTTGATCCTATGGAGAGTCCGGCAGGTAAATGCACGGCCTCGTTTGCAGAATGGCCCTGTGATGGATAAACAAAAGTATAATTGTAGGTTTACGCAGCGTCATGAATTATTTGTTGTGCAAATTAAGCCGTGGAAGAAGTTTTGTTATTGAGGAAAGTCATTAAGAAAATATATATATTATTACTTACTTTTTCTTAATTGAAATAACTGCAGTGAAAACTTCACATTGACAGAGGTTTTTTGTTACTGTAAAAACGCTTCTGTCTACACATTTTAAATGTCATGTTTTAACTTACAATACACATTTTTTTTGCTCAAATAAACACATCTGCAGAGTGTTATATTATTCTCCCGCTCTGTGCCAAAAATACCTGCATATGTCTGGGTAAAAGATCCTCCTCCGCGTTCTTGTATTCTTTGATATAAAGATAAGCAGTGATAATTGTACTCTGACCATCATTACTTTGCATTTAGAGTGAAAAAAAAAGAGACTATTTACATAAAATGCGGGACCACTAACATGCAGAGGAGTTGCAGGAATTGTAGGTCACACAACCAGAAATAACCGAGAACATACTGTACTCTGGGGTCTAAGCTGTGCATTCTCCACATTCATGGAAAGCACAATGGTGGTTGGTGTGATCCTGGAAGCAAGTAGGGGCAGCAAACGTTGGCTTGGTTCCATTGTATGAATGTCAAGTCAGATCACACTGAAGAAGCTCCGTCCGTCCCACACCTCGAACGTGAAGAAACCCCCCGTACTGAGCTGCTTTCATTCCGTTTATGTCCAAAAGTACACATCTATCTGTCAAACATCATGAAAAAAAATCTTCTCAAATTTGAATAATGTTAAGAGCTTTATGTTTAATATAGTTTCTGAAAATACGTCCATATACATATTAGAATATTTGCAAAGAAAATGTCTTTCTATTGACAAAACGTAGCTGCATAAAAAAAAAAAACAGTTTGTGCAAATATTTTTGAAATGCACACTGAAAAATACTCAACATAAATAAAAATTTCACGGAAAAAAATATTAAACACAAACTAACTTACACAGCAACCAGGAGCCCTTTGTAGAGCATTCCATTCTTTTCTCTAACAACCTCCCAATCTGTGTGTGTGTGTGTGTGTTGCATTTTTCTTGGCATTGTATTCTGCTGTGGGGGGAAAAAGAAGCTTGTTAAAAACACCATAAATGTGTGTCAACATCCAATTAGAGATGAGCAGATCTGCTTGTGAGTGTTTGTGGAACACTCGCGTCATTGAGGAACCGGCCGGTTTGTGTAATATTGAGAAGATTGCACCATTATGTCGTGTGTGTGTGTGTGTGAGTGTGTGTGTAATTCAAATCAGATAAGCTAATCCATTTTCCAAATACCTCAAAGTTATTCAAGTGAGAACGAAACCTTCTTAGAAAAGGTGAAAAGTAAAGAAGTTCATGTGGGTCGGTTCGTACACTTTGCATCCCCGCCATTTTTGTTTTGTGTGTTTGTGGAGGTCCGTGTTTGTGGGTTTCTGTGAGGGATGGCATCTGCTGCCCCCGCCGGCTTGGCCCCTCGTAAGCAGTCCTGTCACGGGCGGCGCTTTTGGCTTGGGTGTGAATCCTGCGTGTGGCTCTAAGCGGCGCACAAAGCCGGCGCTGTCCTTCTTTTAGAGCGCACGTTCTGGCGAGTCAGCTGGCAGGGCTCACATGCACACACACACACACACACACACACACACACACACACACACGCCGCATCGAGGGAAAAAATTTCCCTACATATGAGGAAACAGGAAGCACGATGACGAGCGAGGCGGTGGGTTGTGCAGCATCAGCGGCGGCGCGCACTGGTGGGTGGAGGATTGGAACGGCAAGCGGTCACTCCCACATTCCACTTTTGCGTCAGTGATGACCCACTAAAATCCAGCAGGGATTAAAGAAAATGATGTCAATATCATTAGAGTTCATGCAGTTTCTGGTCGCGTCGTTAAAGATAAACTGTGTTTTTTGTGAGCTTTGATTTCGGTGCTTCAAATAGTGTGTACGACCTTCCAGGAACACACTTTTGCTGTGGATAATTGATAAAAATCTTAATAAACTTTCAAAACTTGGAAGCCCTTTCGAGAAACTGGTGGAAAAAGACCCGGGAAAATCAATAAAACATGATTACTATGGTTTACTTTTCCCTCCTAAAGTGATACTCCAGCTCCCAAAGCGGGGGAAATATGGGTCAGCTCTCACGTTGAAAAGCTTTCTCCACTTTTATCGACATTTCTCTGCGCAAAGGATGTCACGTTTTTAAGTTTGGGAGTCCTGAGTGGGAAGTAGGTCACTGTTACAGCATTATATAAGCGTTTGGTAAGACCATGGCCTAAACCCAATTTACCCTCACGTGCCGTCTAAACTCCCAGTATCGTCGGGTGTTTGGCGCCATTCGATGGCGGCCCCCGGCCATCGCACTGAGCTTGCTCGCCTGGAGATGTCTGGACCGCGTCTGTGTGTGTGTGTGTGTGAGGAAGTAGTGGGTGTCGCTTTGGCTGGAGACTAAATGGGAATGACACAAAGAATTCTAAACAGCTCTGCTCTCACAAAATGTATTGGCACAAACAGTGTGGAGTTCGCTTTAAAAGCACTTAATGCCTCTCCCCCCCCCCCCTCCTCTCTCCCCTATGGGGTTTGCAGCAGCATTCCTGCGTGTGATATCAACCTTTTAAAAATAAATATCCTCCCACTGCAGTCAGCAACTGAGTCACCTTGATATGCACAGAGGCGGCGCTTGTGTGTGTACAAATGACATCACGTGTCGATTGTTTTTCGAGAAGCAAAGGTGTTTAAACAATTGATGGGGGAAGATAGGAGGATTTTAAAGGTAGATGAATCAAACTTATGGAGTTTATGAGACAAAAGAAAAGCCATAATGATGTAAATCATAGGTGTAAAATGCCTGATGATAAATGGGAAACATGATGATTTATTTCCAAATTGTATTGATTTAATTGGCACATATGGGAAGATTGAGGGGAAAAAGATCGTATTTACATGTGTTTTTATTACATTTTTTTGGAAACAATCTTTGGAAAGAATTTGAGGGGAAAAAAAGGATAATGACACCATTTTTTTCAAAGCTACAAAATAAGATTAAATGCACAATTTTCAAAATAAATGCAATCCCTGCTAAATTAAGGTTCTCTCAATAGAGCAACTAAACAAACCAAGGATCCAAGTAAATTAGAGTCAATGCAAACAAAATTAGCAAATGTTCTTTTTGGAAATATACTTATGTGATTAAATTTTGAATTTAATCACATATGTTATTGTGTATCTGCACAGTACTTTTGTCTTGTGCCCGATTGTTCCCGCTGCCTGCTCACATTGTCCACTGAGTGCTCCATTTTCCTCATTGCTTAATCAAGCGCGAGCATAAATCGTCCGAGGGTGCGACTGCGATTGTGACATCGGGGATCGGCTCCAATCTTTGCAAGATAAATAGTCTCGCAAAGTCAACTCTAGCTGCTAAAAACAAGATAACGAGCATCAGGCACATGGAACGCGCCACGTTCGCCGACGCCGCTTATAAGCAGATCTCAACAGGATCCCATTAGTGGGACTATCTGATTAATCCCACACACTCCTGTCGGGACCATTGTTGCTTGCTCCTGCAGTGACCCGTCCTTGCAGATCATAGCAGAGATTGTTACTAGCACACAAAGATGTGTTTGGATTCAACATTTTATACAGGAGGTGAAATTAACTTAGAAAAAAACGAGCTGTAATGGAAGATGCCTGTCACGAATATGAGTTCCAGACCTTTATATTGGGTGAAGTAGTCCTTTAATGCAGACACAATTGAGACATGTTCACTCATAATACTTCTTGCTTTGCGAGAGCCGCATTTTGCCTTTAATTTGTTAATTATATTTCTCAAGGCTTTACTCTACTGCTAATGTGTTTTCTGTTCAGTGCAGCTCTTTCACTACTGCCAAGTTCAATCGGTCAGGTATTTCTCCCCGCTTTGTTGGCTCTTGAGCTTGATGAGAACCAGCTCTTCCAGAGCTTTTGTTATCGGTGCTCGGTATGTGCAACAAGCAAGAGGACACATAGCGATGAATTAGCCTCTCAGCCGCCGCAATATCGTGGTTTTTTTTACGCGATTACTTGCGATCTCTCATATCGCCGCGATGGATTTCTCTTTTTTCGTGTATCAGATCCCGCCACGGAGGAGGAAGGCCCGGGACAGGCGGTCTCCTCGCTGCCAGCTGTCGAGCTGCCAAGGAAAAGAAAGGGAGATGTTGAAGAGAGGTCAGACACCCATGTGCAGTAAGAAGACGCCTCGTTGTTTATTTGAAAACCAAATTTCATTCTCCAAGTCTTCTTCTCGAGACTAAAATAGTGGATTTGATCCTCCAGGCAAAGCGTGGACTTCGAAATGGACGACGACCTCAGCAGGTAGAGTTTCTTTTCTTCCCCCTCCAAACGTGATCTCGTGAGAGCAACTAACAGAGTGAGTTTCCGCTTTTTATGTGCAGATCTGAGGGAGAGGATCAGCAGGTCAAGATGAAATGCTTCAGGTAATCTGCCGTCCGTCGTCTGGTCTCCTTTGCCACACGTGTCATGAGTAGGGCAATCAATAGATCAATTAATCGCACGATAAATGAAAACCAGCCTCGATACATTGCCATGCACATGCGTATGTGTTTTCTTCGTGTCTCTACCAAACAGGCTGGACGGAGTTAACCCTCCTGTCAGTCATCCACACTCTTTGTCTCAGTGGCAGGAGGCGGGGCCGCTAGCATACATACGCAGTGCGTGAGGTAATGCGAGTACAAATTTGTAGGAATAAAAGGGATAATTTCAACATGTCAAAAAATTGGAACTATCCCTTTAACACGGACGAGGCAGGATGTCGTACTTGTTTGAAAGTAGTCAAAAGTGGCAACGATAAAAGCCAATCACTTGACAGGCAACTGAAACACAACCATCCAATCCAGTCCAAGTGTTTGGAGACCATTTAAACATCTAGACGACCTTGAAGAAAGTCTAGTTCATTGCTTTGAAAGGGTGCACTGCATTGTTAGGCCATATTCTCATTAAATTAGTGCAAAAAATAGTCTCAAAAAATAATGCTGACAGTAATATCGCTTATTTGTGGGGCAATGTCAATGTGTTATCGTGACAGGCCGAGTCATAAGTTAAACCGATGCATAATTGTGGACAAAAACGCACCGACAGGGAACCTCACCGTCAGATTGAGAAGCGGCGCCGCGACAAAATGAACACCCTCATCGACGAGCTGTCTGCCATGATCCCCGCCTGCCAGCCCATGCCTCGGAAACTCGACAAACTCACCGTGCTGCGGAAGGCGGTGCAGCACCTGAAAGCCCTTAAAGGTGATCTCTCCGCCCACGCCGTTTTTTTTGTTTTTGTTTTTATTTTAAAAGCCTGAAAATCTCCCATGTTTTCCCAGCCGGAACGAGCACCACCTTCACCGACGCCACCTACAAGCCTTCCTTCCTGCCTAACGACGACCTCCGCCACCTCCTGCTCAAGGTAAAAAAATCGCGGCTTGCGCGACGACCAGCCATTGATGAGCGATCGATTTCCATCCCACCCATGTGTCGATAAATCTCTCTGCTCACCAGGCTGTGGACGGTTTCCTGTTAGTTGTCACTTGTGACCGGGCGAAAATCCTCTTCATCTCAGAGTCGGTCTCCAAGGTTCTCAACTCAAGCCGGGTGTGTGCCGATTTTACCCTTCATCAGTTTCAAATATCGGAAAGTGACATTGCGGTGTATCCTGCTCTTTAACGTGTTTCTTGCACCTCCATGTTTAAGAAAGGAAATTTCCACATCATGGAGGTGCAAATTATAATTACAGCATCATCAAATAATTGCATAGGACTATAAGTTAGTTAGTGATGAAGAAAAACAATGAATTAAACCAATGTTAACTACTGGGGCTGGGTATTGTTTCAAAAACTATCAATACCAGTACCCTTAAAACGATACCCATACGAATTGAGTACTTCATTTGGTACTATTTGTTCATTCATTCAATATTAATCCTGCGAATTAAACGGAAAGCAATCACTTGTGCAAATGTCACCACTCGTCCCCATTCGCACGATTTTTACACAAATACATTTTGAAAGTGCTCAAATTACGCTCCCGGTGATTGGCTCCGAGTAAAACCATTGAAACAATCATTTTTTTTCTAGATCTGTGTACAAAAACAACCGATTGTAGGTAGAGTTTGTTGCTGTTGAATGTTCCTGTTCAATCCCAGTCCAATCTCACGCAATCCTTCCATCCCAGTTCCCCTATAATGAAAACATAGCCCAGTTAAGTTCATTTGAATTTCATCAATTTCCTACCATTTTGTTATACATTTAAAATCAAATGTAGGTAATATTTGTGAGACACAACCAAAATGGCATTCATAAGTAATTTATGTTCCTTTTTCAACTCCAGTAACTCCTTTAATCATTGGCTCCTCCCTTATCAAAGGGTTCTGGAAAGAAGTGTACCACATCCCTGGCCAATTGGTCTCGATATGTTAAAGACTGGTCGGTTAGTGAGGACTGCAGCCCCCGGCCATGAAAACAGAACTTTTATCCCTCTACAGAAACCCTCAACGAACCCAGATTCCAACATCACAGCAAAAAGGAAAGCCCGTTACACTCAAATTGGCGTCCAAAGAGATGGCTGAAACAGGATATGGGTTTGTTCTATTCATATTAATTCTGGCAGTCCCCCTCATGTTAACGGTCGATGATCTCATGACATTTTTACTATATTTAGCTCACTACTTACTTTTGCACTAGATTGACACTACTTAACATTCTGCGCAAGGGTTTCTGCTGCTTGAGGCGATACTCGACTCAAGCTCAATTAAATTTTGGAACAAATTCAAGCAACGCGCAAAAGAGGGAGTCGGCCTACTGCGCCATGAGTGGGAAACGTTAGAATTTGAAGTTACTGATGGTTAATATGCAGTCTTAACAGGCCACGTGCCAATCCTTATTTCACATTTGTCCCATTAACTGACAACAGAAGCAAATAAATGTTTTTTAATGTGTCTAGCCTTGGTTTTTTAATGTGTCTAGCCCCAGTATGATGAACAAACCATTGTAAAGGTGTCAGAAAACCTGTCAATTAGCATATAGCAAGTATGACAGGATGCTTATAAAATGCAATACTAACTTTGCTACCTTATGTTATAGTGGGAAAATAAGCTAGCTGGAATGTTTTAAGTTATTGTGTTTTGTTTCATTTTCATCTAAGAACATCGTGACAAAGCTAGCTAGTGACAACAGTTAGCTAACAGTGACCTCTTCGCAATTTCGAGACACATAAAGAGGCAACATTATCAACTTCAGATAAGTGTAAATGAGGTTAAAGGAGCAATACAAAATGTTATTTTTATCCACCGATTAAATTTTCCAACTAGCAACAATAGTTAATGACATGTAATGACTATGTTTATGTTCTGCTCATGCTCTTTCCGAATGATCCTGATGCTCTTGAGGAACCAAATTGTTGAAGCACTCTACCCAAACTCTGATTCAGGTTTCGATAACTGGTATTTAAAACTCAAGAATCTAGGTCAAATCTTACATTAAAAACATTCTGTCGGGCTCAAAATCCCCCATCTTATATATACCATTTTTTTTTCTGTCTTCAAGTCTGCTTGTCATGCTTGGCGGCTAGAATGATAATCACACCTGCTCTGCATTCTTGACCACATTTCCAGCTTTGAGACAGACTGTAGGCGAGCTGAGGGGGATGAGGATTTGGAGAGGCGCAAGACAAAAGCCTCTGGAGAAATTTGACTCCATGTCTGCAGGGCACCATGCTTCATTTGGAGGGCTTAGCGCTAAACCTCGCAGGATATATGCTATTCCAAACCCTTTCTGTCAGTGGAGAGACTTATCTCTGCAATAACAAAGCGCGCACAGCACAATATCTAAACTCACAATTGATGCTGCAAACAAAAAGTAATTGTACTTATTTATGCTCATAGGTGGAGCTGACGGGGCAAAGTTTGTTCGATTTCATCCATCCCGTAGACATCAACAAGGTGAAGGAACAGCTTTCGTCCTCCGAGTTATACCCCCGCCAACGCCTCATTGACGCCGCAAGTAAGTCCAAAACAGGTGCGAGGCGACGTCTCAACGCGCCAATCGACCCGAAATCAAACTCCTGACAACGGACGCTTTGTGTGCAGCTGGCGTTCAGGTTCAACCAGACGCTCCTGTCATGGCGTCCAACCTGTCCACCGGGGCCAGAAGGTCTTTCTTCTGTCGCATGAAGCACAGCCGGCTGGCGGGGAAGCACGAGGACAAGCGCTTGGTGCCCGGTACTTCCAAAAAGAAAGGTGGGTGGAATTTGCGCGGCAGCTTCACCCACTCACTCGGTGATGTCACGACAATAGAATCTGCGTGGGATCGGTCGGTTTGAGTCGAGCTTGGTTCAGTCGGAGACACATTCATCGGGCGTTAGGATGCACCCAAGCACAGAAAATATTTATATATTCTGCCGCGGGGGAAAAACAAGGGGTCCGCTGTGTGTTTCCCTTAATAAACACTTTCACCAGCATGATACGCTCGCAGAGGCAGCTGTGGCAGCAACAGCAATGTAATTGTGGGAAATGTTTGGTTAGAAAAGAGGCTTGGAAGTGAGAGTGGCTGTTTCAGCTTCGCCTTGACGGAGAGATAACCACAACATCTATTTTATTTATAGAATGTCGTCACTGATAGCTGGTGCATGTTTACATCTGCTGCTTGACTCATGACTTAAAAAAAAAAGGTAACTGTTGGTTAGAAAAGAGGCTTGGAAGTTAGAGTGGCTGTTTCAGCTTCGCCTTCACAGAGAGATAACAACAACATCCATTTTATTTATAGAATGTCGTCAATGATAGCTGGTGCATGTTTACCTCTGCTGCTTGACTCATGACTGCAGAAAAGAATGCAACTGTTGGTTAGAAAAGAGGCTTGGATGTTAGAGTGGCCTTGACGGAGAGGTAACCACAACATCCATTTTACGCATGAAATGTCGTCACTGATAGCTGGCGCACACTTACATCTGCTGGTTGACTCATCACCCCAATTTTTTTTATTTTTTTTAGCCTTTTCAGCTACGCCGTGACAAAAAAGTAACCACAAAATCTATTTCATTATAGAATTCCGTCACTGATAGCTAGTGCGCTTTTACATGGTGGTTGACTACAAAAAAACAGCTGTGTGTGGCCGAAAAAAAAAATTCAACTGAATTACATTTTATGTTAAAAGAACAAGCAATGTAATTGTGGGAAATGTTTGGTTATAAAAGAGGTTTGGAAGTGAAAGCAGCTATTTGATGAAAAGGTATGACGAAGAGGTAACCACAACATCTGTTTTATCTATAGAATGTCGGCACTGATAGCTGGTGTACTTTTATATCTGCTGGTTTACTCATCAAAAAAACCCAGTGCGTGGTGGAAAAGAAACAATCAAATTGAACTCCGTTTTATTTCAAAAGAAGCAGAAGTAACAACAACATCTATTTTATTTATATAATGTTGTCACTGATAGCTGGTGTAGTTTAACATCTGCTGGTTGAATCATCACTACAAAAAACAACTTGTGGTGGGAAAAAAACAATCCAACTGAATTAACTTTTTATTTCAAAAGAACCAGAATGTAAGAGGTATGACGAAGAAGTAACCACAACATCTATTTTATTTATAGGATATCGTCACTGATAGCTTGTGCAAATTTTACTTGTGGTGGTTGAGTCATCACTACAAAAAAACAAGTGTGCGTGGTGAAAAGATTCAATTGTATCTTCAAAAAAAAAGAAAGAACCAGTAATGTAATTATGGGAAATGTTTGGTTATAGTATGTCAGCACTGATAGCTGGTGCACTTTTACATCTGCTTGTTTACTCATCACTATGAAAAATCTGAACTGAGTGCGTGTGTTGGGGGTGGTTACTTCAAGTGGAAGTTATTTCAAAAGAACCTCAGGGTACATAAAACATCTCTTACAATGAGAAGCGGTTACAGGGCGGAACTAAAAGGGATTTTACGGTTTTCAGTTGGAAATAAATTTTCGCACTGTAAAAAAATACACAATTTATGTTTCGCATTTTTTTAATGATTGATTTTATTAACAGATTCGAAGCGCAATTAAAATGCCCAATGAGTAGAAGATCCTGAAGGAAGCAGCTGCTCCTCCTATTTTGCGTGTCCAGGCAGTACACCTGCAGAATATATTTAGACGCGACCAGCTGACAGCACAGTTGGCGGGTGAGTCACCAATTGTAAAGCATGAATGAAGTCACAAATGCTACTATAGTCTGACTTCAGTGTCCTCACTAAACCAAAACCATGTTCGTTTTTCAAGGAGGTTAGAGCTCTTTTTCCCCTGCTGTTGGCACCGTCTCAAACTGTGCTGATCCGAGGTCACGTTCAAGTGCATTCTTTTCCCCGTTGAGCGCCTCCCAAATGATTCCCACTTAAGTTAGAGCACCAGATGGAGGGGATGTGTCGCAACAAGTGGCAGATGATTTGCAATGGAATCAATGAAAGATTAATTAATTCTTTCTTCACTTCCTTGTTTTATACATTATTATTCACTAGCGGGTATAGAAATAAAAACAGAGCAACCCAGTCGCCCTCTTGCATTCCCATCTGTCGTATGAAAGCAGTTTAAGATCCTTTTATTCTGTTTACCACACTCTCTGAAGAGCTCGCCTGAGGTAATTCAGCAGCTGGAAAAGATAGAACTATTTATCCGGGTATACAAAGCCGTGCTCTGTTCCCCGAACCTGCGGGGAAGTGTTGCCCAAAAAAATCCCCCTGAAACTCGATCATTAACGAGGCATTTCTGTAAGAACAATCTGTAAGAATCTCACATCCCCCCTATATACGATATATGAGGGGGATGTTCCAGACAAAATTTCTTTGTTAAAGCAGGTGACGTAGACACTAAGCAAATCTGGTCACAATACACCCAATAATTCATGACGTACAATGGATCTTTTGAATGATCCACGCCCATCAGAGCCACCGCAATCAGTGTGTGTGAACGAGGTCATGTCGTATGTACCAATTTGAGTACTGGTCAGGTTCACGTTGTTTTACGCGGGTACAGCAACTGTTAGGATGACCAACAAAAAAATATTCTGTATTGTAACTAACGCCATGAGCGAACAGGTGAGAAGAATTTGATTTAATGACCAAAATGTAAATTGTCATGCCAAATGTCATAAATTTGGTTGTTTGTTTCAGTGTGTTTTGGCTAAAGCGTTCATACATTTCGTGCTCCATGCATATTTGAAGAAGCAAAATATTCTGTCATTACAATATAGATTTTGATGTATCTTATGAAAACTGTGAGATCTTTCACATCTTGAAATGTTGATAGAATGAGGAAAAAGTAAAAAACAAACAAATGTTTCATGACTTCTTGCAGGGACCAAGAAAAATTACTTCTTTGTGTGTTGAAAGGAGACAGTGGAGTGGGCGAAATATGAAAGCACATGTGCATCAGGAATGTCTTTAGATGATTTTGTTATTTTAAGAATTTCCTTAACTTGGTGCATTGTGGGTCACTTCGATTGACTAGTGAAAGTAGGTCAGTGTTAGCGGTGTTGTATAACCCAGAAGTGTGAGGGTGGGTGGTATACCCTCAAACTGCAAAGCGGTGCAGCAAAACAGGACACGTGGCGCCACTCAGTGGCAAACCACCATCATTGCACTGTAACCCACAAACAGTAGTGGTGCATGGAGATAATTATACTTTTTCTAGTGTTGTAGGGGTTTTGGTTAAGTGTATAGTATAGATTAAAATTAAGGGTTCCCACACAGCAAACAGGTTAGGCCCAATTGCAGCCGCAATCTGGCAACTGCCAGCACTGGCAAGTGGTATGTCAGCCAGATATGGACTTCTGGCAACGACGGCAATGGTTAGATGGTGGCGTGCCACATGTGGGCAGATTGTGGTTGGGGTCATATGGGCCACAAAAACCAAATCACTGTCCAGTCTGGCTACTAGAGGCATGTGGTGCCAGTGCTCAAACTGTGCTGGACCATAACAAGGAAAACAGTGTGTCCACAGCTGGTCCAGTGCTGGTCCATACAGTGTCCACAGCTGGCCCAGTGTTGGCCTGTGTATGGCTCAGCTCAGGCAAACCAGATCTGGGTTGCAAAAGGGCCAGCTTTCTTTGCCACATGTAGTGCTGCGTATCGTTTAATTTTTTTTGATACCAGTAACCTTAAAACTATACTGATACCAGTTTTGATACTACTTGGTACTTGGCTGTTTCGGTACCCGGTACCCGGTACCCAGCCCTAGCCACATGTGGACCAAATCTTGACCAGTGGGGACCCATGTGTGGGCCAAGCAGATTTGGGCCTTAAAAGGGCCGTCATTCATTGCGGTATGTGTGCGTGCCAGAACTGAGCCACACCAATTTTGCTATGTGGAATATGTTTGTGCAAGATATCTTTCCGTAAAGCCACGAATGACACCAAAGGGAACCCATATTAATGTGATTGGTAACACCTGAGTTTACCTACTATTTCATGTCAAGATGGCGACAATGAGCTTACAAACTGCTGGGTTTCTCCCCACAGACAATTACAAGTACTGTACCCTCCACTGCACCGGATACATGCGGAGCTGGCCGAGCAGTCAACTGGACTCAGAGGGCGACGCCGAGAAAGACAACTCGCACCTGACCTGCCTGGTGACCATGTGCCGCGTGCAGGGCCACGCCTCCCAAAAGCCCTCCAAAGACATCAAAGTCAAGCCCACTGAATTTGTCACGCGCTGTGCGATCGACGGCAAGTTCACTTTTATAGACCCACAGTGAGTTTGATTTCTCTCTACCTCCAGACGCAAGAGTTTATCCCTTCCAAAAAATATATTACAAACACAGATTTCCACTGGGAAAGCAATGGCAGAGGCGAGTAGTGGTGTGGAGGCCTGTAAACACACAGCATGAGTTTGTCAATTGATTGCCAGTGGAGATAATCCTTTCTGTCTTTGCCGTTGTTTCTCAGAGGGAGCTGTGCATCTTGACGACATCACTTGAAACAATCCCCTCATTTTTTGGGAAGTAATTCGCCATCTAAGTAAAGTGATTATTCAAATCAAATTTCCCAAGATGTGTGACTGACAAATGTCAGAATGGAGACGTTGAAGACTCCATCCACTCTAAGCCAGCCATGTTCGACGGGCGAAACTCTGACTCTGGCGTGAACTCAAAGCTCAAAGCATGCTTGACCCAGATCTTTGCCCGTCCCGTCTTTCCCCAGAGCCACGACCATCCTCGGTTACTTGCCGCAAGAAGTCCTCGGCACGTCTTGCTACGAGTACTTCCACCAGGACGATCTGCAGCACCTCGCAGAGAAACACAGGCAAGGTGATGAAGCCACGCCGCAACGCAAACTTTGCAGGTTTTGTCGCGATTTCCCCCCGACGAGTACTTTTTATAAAACGAAAAACCCTCCTTGTGTCTGGTCTCCCGGCAGTTCTTCGTAGCAAAGAGAAGATCGAGACGCAGCGCTACAAGTTCAAAACGAAATACGGCTCCTACGTGTCACTCCAAAGCCATTGGTTTAGTTTTACAAATCCTTGGACCAAAGAAGTTGAGTTTATTGTGTCTTCAAACAGAGTTGTCTCGTAAGTATGCATCTTCTTAGTGTTTTTTAGTTAGTGGTGTAAGTGAGTATTTATCACACATCGGGTTGTCACGATATTGGATTTTCACTTCATGATTAACGTAGGCAAAAATGTCATTATAATGATATTATCACGATATCAACAAAAATGTAAATAATAATGGTACAATCAATGAAATGGATCCATGACTTTATTTATGATTTTTTTTTCTCTTTTGGCAGTTTAATTACAATCAAAATACCTCTCTAAGGTGGTATAAAGACAATATGAAAACACTAACTGTACAACTGCATACAAAAAGATAACCAGATGAACTGATAAACAGAGAATCCACAAGGTGCAACATCTGCTATAACAATATTGACTGAAACAACATCATTTTTGAAGAAAACAAGGGCAATTTACACAATATTGTCACATGTCATTTTTTTAATGCCATAATTATCGTCAATACCGGTATACAGCACTAATAACATTTGATTGAGTGTTGTCAGAGAAGCAGGTCAAACATTTTCAATAGTATAACAAATGTCAGTCCTTTATTACAGTCAATCTGTTTGGTAATGACATTGTTTTTAATATTCTTATGCATTATTCACACATTTTTCTCCATTTTACAGTTTGAAAACACATCTTTCAAAGTATCTTCTTTTGCACCGACAGGGGGACTGGTCACTCAGAAGATGAGAAGGAAGCAGGCAGCTCTAAAGCACTTCAGGGTAAAGTGTTGCATCATGCAGTGATTTTTTTATTTTTTTTTTTGGTTACATTCTCTCTTGCAAAGGCTGATTCTCTCTCCTCTCACAGAAGACACAAAGAAAATACCAGTAATTCCCGGGCTTACGAGTGGCATGGGCAAGATGATTTACTCAGGCAGCATAGGGACCCAAATTGCAAATGAGCTCATCGACTCCTACAGGTGCGTTAGAGTGGATGGTGAAATGGTGCCTCATATGCATCTGGCGCCAAATAGACCCGAAACACTTAGTGCTGACAATCAAGTGGCTAGCAGGTGTTGAATATTCAAAAATGCGCTGATGTATTTTTCATTTCCATGTTTTAAGCAGGATCAACTCTCCATCGAGTGGCATTTCCAGTCCGTTTGGCCTTGGCCAGGAAAAGAGCCAGCCGGTTTCCTCACAGACCAGCAGGAGCGTGAGTGACTTCATTCTTAAGACAACAGTTCGTCCACATCGATGTCTTATTATATATGTGCGACAAGCGCCGGGCTTATGTGAAGGCGCTTTGTGCAAATGTATGCAAATTTTTGATGCATTTTAGGCGTCATGCAAATTTTTTTAGTGGTGTACGGCATTCCTATGCAAATGATCTCTCATCTCATTGTACACTTTTAAGAGTCTTAATGGTGGTATAGGATAGTTCGGATTATGCTGGCACCTAATAAGAATGGCTTTTAGTGTATGTTCGGTCACACTGAGTGATATTTAACATTAGTACAGTCACTTGTAACGGAAAGAGTCCACTGGGGTTCTTTCAGCCACAGCAAATGTAGAGGTGATGCGCCACCAGTGTTTGCGTAAGCCTGAAAAAACAAATGCAAACATAGCACATAAAGAAAACATATGTGAATTTTGAATGGCTTCTTGCAGCCGTCCAGCCGAGAGGAGGCATCCGGCGGTTCATCGCAGTCCCAGTCTGATGCCAGGACGGCAGCGGGGCCCAGCAGCGCCATGTCAGAAAGTACAGGTATAATGAGCGGGATTGTTGCAGTAATACCACAGTAATAACACAGCTACTACAAAGTTGGTTCAAGATGATCCTCTAAAATGCCAAAAAAAACACGAAATTCGGTAGCTAGGTAAGGTACATATGAAAAAAAAACTTGAGTTGAACATTTAGCCTAACAAGTCACTGGGATTGAGGTGAGACAAAGCTCTAACATTTGTTGATGTTGGTCGGTGATGTCCAGTTTGTGACTGAACATAACGTATAGACATAACATACAGATTTGGGCCAAAATGTTGTCCTGGCCGAAGTCTGGAAGTCTATGGATGACCAGAACAAGTTGAAGATAGACGTTGAGACGGAAAACCATCTGAGTGTCAATATGACATTGAGATGCACTGGATGGAGATGCTCTTCAGGAGGAAGAAAGTTGAAGTTGTAACAGTGTCAAGGAAAACATCCATTCTGGCCCATCTGAGAGCGTGTTCTGGAGGTTCAGAAATGGTTCTGGAGGTGTTTAACATTGTCTGGACCCACTTGTTGCTCAGTGGAAAGAAGCGTATTCATGAGTATTCAAATAGGTGGATTTGAGTCCATCTGGTGAGTGTACAAAGACGAAACTTGGTGGCTTGAGGGTCCGATCTCACACAGCTCTTGCTTTGTTTGGCTCCGTCTCCCCCAGGCGAGCCCTCCCAGCTGGACCTGGACAGCATGGTGGTGCCGGGCCTGAGCAGCTTCAGCAGCGATGAGGCAGCAATGGCGGTCATCTGGAGCTTGCTGGAGACGGACGGGTCCATCGGTGGTCAGTCGGCGGACTTTGAAGACTTACACTGGCCTTTCTAGGGGGGGGTTGGGGCGCAGACTCAGCTCTTCTCACATGCTCTTATGTCGTTTTCTTGCCATGGGCCAAGAACTTGAGGGTCCGGCGGGTCTGTGTGTGGCCAACTAACGCTGCAATCACACCACTGAACCAGCTGGACGTGTACCAAAGGCCTAAACAAGTCAGACCCTAGGAATCCTCTAGGATCAAAGCTCATCAGAAATGCATTGACTGTGATTGCCCTGAGGTACCCCTGGCCTTGACCTAAAGGAATGTGAGGTCATAGTGTCCCCAGGAGCCTGTTGTTCTCCAGTGTCTTCCTCAGTGACACATCCTTAAGGGGACAACATTTTAGACTTTTAACCGCAGAAAGAAATCTCCGTTGGCATTCGCTCAATGAGTGGCCAACCGGAGTCAAACTCCTGCTGTGCAGTGCTGCTAGAGAAACTCTTAAAACCTTTTGTGAAAAGCTGCAGTATCCAGTGATGATTTTTTTTTTTTTATATAACGTCCAACTTCTCTTAAAATTGTTTTTAGACGGTAACCTCCAAACGCATATTATGTCGTGACTTTTTTCCCGATTCGATATTGTGTTCAAGTATTGGCAGGGCTCCCGATTTCTCATCTACAGTTATGCAAATATGGAGATCCTTTACACACGACCACAGACCGCCGTCGGTTCAGGTAAAATGTGGTTTTGATCATCGGAACCAACTTCACAATCTCGTTCTTCTCATCTCAATTCAGAATTAAATTACAAAACAATGTCTGGTTTGTCCGGACTCAAAAGCTCAACAAAATGCGCCAAGTGGGTGCGCAAAAAGTATTAAGGGTGCTCTTTGCAAGGTTTTGCCAATTGTCAACCACACACTCCAAAACTTAAAATTGGAGTGTCCACTCTTAGTCAAAGAAACAAGGAAATGCAAAGTCCTCCTCCTCAGTCAGCGAACCGACGAGATGGAACGCAACACCACTTCTCATCCACTTCTCCAACGTAGACATTGTTGTAGTCATGGAGACGGTGGTCACACGCGTTGAATAGTGACCAAAACGCGGAGATATCAAGTGCAGCCAAAATGAGTGTCTGTCTAGACCTTGGTTGGGGTGAGCGTTAGAGATCGGGGTGAAGAGTTCTTAGCGGGTTTTGGAAGAACCGGTTGGGGAAACTTGTAAGCTACACACTAAATAACAAGTGACCAACTCTAAGAAAGTAGCTTTGACCCGCGTCTTCTAAAGGCTTTCAAAAACTACCAAGAGAGATTGGTTTATTGAAGACCAGTTTACTTGAGCCGCTTTTAATAGGAAGAATGCTTGAATAGTTACTTGTTTACAGTTCTCAGGATGGGTCGGTGAAATATACACTAATTTATAAAAAAGCTACGTTAAATAGGAGAAAGCTTCTTTTCCACTTTTAAAACGTTTTTTTCAACGGTCCCTTTACCACTTTATGCTGGCGTAATCCTCATTTCTGGCCATAATTCACCCTCTCAAAGCTCAAGATGACCACGAGGTGAGGCAAGGAAAGCGACTCTCCATGAATTTGAAGTGTCTGTCTGTTTTGTTTTGTTTTTATTTTGAATGTGTGTCGTTGGACTGAGCCTGTGTATGCCTGTACTGTGCACACATATCACAACACTTACTGTAGTCCAATTAGTTCTGTGAAGGTAATCCAGGAAAAAAACTGGAAAAATATGGTTGGTCCACAATGGATAATGTTTTACAGTGCAAAGAAGGGATTTGCCAATAGTTTAAGGAGAAATTTTTCAATACTGTTGTAATGTCTTATGTTACCCATCCCCCTTCACATTACAGTATTTAAACAGACTCACGCTGCACAAAACTTTGCCATTGTATTGGTGTTACCGGGGGGGACAATGATTTCGAAGATGTAAGTGTTTCTGAATGTCCCATTACCGCAACAGCCTTTTGTGAAAGAAAACTCCACCCTGGGGAATCTAGCATTGTTTAAAAATGTACTTTTTGGAATGATCCAATATATGTAATAATTTATTGTCTTTTTTTTCTTCTTTGAAATAGCTAAAGATGCAATCACACCCAAAACTAAAGAGTAAATGAATTTTGAAACCAAGTTCTAAACACACAGTACCTGGAAGACAAACAAAGGTTGACGAAAGTGGCCACATTACTCATAGATGAGTAATAGTACTTTTTTAATGACCTTTAAATTATTCTTCCAATTCAACAGGATCAACAGGTTTGTGTGCTGCTGGGAAGGGAGTTCGTTCAACTGATCAACTACGTTTGATCGCAAAAACATCCATGAAATTGTACTGTTATCTGGTATAAACAGTGTAAGATGTTTCTATGGGTGGATTTTTACTTTTAAACCCAGAGACGAGCCTTGATTACAGCATATGAAAACTCTGGTTATATCACTGGTTCCTCTAATCTTGAAAGCATAATGTGATTATGTTGCCTTGAACACGTTGTCATGAATGTGGTTTTTATGTAAAAGCAACTGTCATGCGCTCTCTGTGGCTCGAAAAAGCAAAAGGAAACGGTTGGCTTTTGCCATCGGTGTCTCCTTAAATGGACACTAAAGCATACTGAAGTTGCCCTGCTATCAAAAGGCACAACGTATGATATTTGTATGTACAACTTATTGTTGATGTATCTGCTGTAATATGAAATGGAGGTTGAAGTCTTTGAAAGTAAAAGGGTTTTTTTTTCTAAATAACTGTGAATTCCTCTTTGCCTTTGCCACGAATCGCCTTTTTATTCGTCACTGCAACTGAATTTGCTACTGTACAGTTATATTCCATCGCAGGTTATTTGTACTGCAATCTATTCACTAAATTAGCTCAACAATTACTCAAAAAATATGGGAAAAAACTGTAGAAAAGTACATCAGTAAAATTCTCTTAAAATGATCAGATTTTGAATTTCGACACCATTTAACTGGTAACATATTGACAAAAGAAGCGCTTGTTTGTAAAATCTTAATAGCAACTACAAAAAGACTATGTTTACCGTGATATATATAATGAAAACTTATACATGATTTCGAGTATATAATCAATGAGATTTATGAGAATTTTCAATACTCTGGTATTTTACAATATCTAAAAGGCCCCATACCATATACCTTCCATATTGAACTTCATACTGAAAAAACCACAAGTTTAGGTTTTGTTTTGTTTGGGGTTTTTTTTCAGCTTAGGACAGAAAAGGTGTCGAAATTTTACTTGATAACAGCAAAAATTTGGCAAGTGAAATGCTGCTGCCTCTCCAAAATGGATAACGCATAGAGGCGTGAACATATCCTATCATCATTGCACAGGTCGATGCAAATATTACAGTGCTGATGTCGGTACATCTTACTTATTCGTGTCTCTTGTCCTATAAAGGCAGAACACCTGCCTCACCTTAGAGAAGTAGAACAGAGGACCTATGAGCACACCGAGCTTGGGGAATAACATACAAAACTCTAAAATATTGCACAAACCTGAATTCATCTCCATCTTAGCAGTGGCTATGTAAAACACCAGGGGGAACATCACCAAGACTGGGAAGTAAGATATCACTGAAGGTACAACTACCAACAACACATTTTGAACTGCTTGTGCCTTTTGGGGTGCGATGTGGGCGGGGTTTCCGGACATGGTGTGGGCAGGGCTTTGCTGTCGCAGTGACCGCACCACACCGCCGAGGCAGGTGAGCATGATGATGAAGAGGATGGAGATGACCGCGGAAATGGGCACTTGCATCAATGTGAAATTCCTCAAACTACCTGCAAAATAACGGAAATTTAAAAAAAAGCTGTGGTAGTGCGTTTGTGTTGCCAGGCTGACAAAAACTAATTTGTTACTGGATTGCTTACATGCAACCACACAGAAGGCGGAGGTGATGAACCACACAACGGCGGAAACAGCCATGCGATATTCCAGGTTTCCAGCTCTCCGATACAGCACGGGTTTCGCGACTGCCAGGTAGCGCTCAATACACATACAGGCCAGCAGAAGGGGGCAGCCCACCAGGTTGAGGTTGTCGAAAATATATTTTGCTAGCTCAAGAGGAATACTAGTGGAATTGTTCCTTTTCATGATGCCATCTGGAAAATACAGTGAGTTTGGTTACTGGTTAATATGTTAGCATCTTCGGTGGAACTTGAACTGTACCTACTCATGCTAACTAACTGCAATCTTCATTTATAGCAATAATTACTGAGGTTGGTTTGGGTCATCTTTAACCTTTTCAGTCTTGGCTGCCAACAAAACCTATGATAAAGTTGCCTCTTTTAAGTCACATGAAAGATGAGATTCATGATCAGTCACTGACCGTGTTCCAGGGACAGATTTCGGTTCTTTTGTAGAAGCTCTGTCGCGTCAATAACCACCACGAAAGGCTTCAGAGACAGGTAGAGGATGTCCATCAGAGCGAGGTTCAAACCAAGGACCTGGAACACAAAGAGGAAGAGACTGTTTCAGGTACACTAAGGCGTTAAAAACAGAATAGTTATGTCTTTCTCAGGATGTCTATCGTTATTTTCGAGGTTGTGATGGGAACAACCGCTCTGACAAATACATTATATCTCTGTATGCCCAAACAGTTGAACCGTGGGTCACTTGGGCTACATGAGTTAATCCAATCCCCCTGAGAATGCACCTGTCAAGTCTGAAAATGCAATGAGAACACATCAAAGCTAAGTAAGGTCAGGTGTTGTACCTTTTTACAGCGGAATGCTTACATTGTTTCAGTGTTATCAAACCTCCACATTAACGCCAAGCTTTTTGTTTTGTGGCACCAGACGGAAATCCCTCCCTCTCTGGGATGAATTTCCTCGCAGTCAGCGTAGGCACCTGGGCTTACCTTACGTTGACATAAATCCAATCCATTTAAGGTTGGCAACTGGCTGCCATACCTCAGGTCGAGGTAAATCCAGTCCACTCAAGCTAGGCAAGTGGGCTTACCTCAGGTTGAGTGAAGCCTAGTCCATTCAGGGTAGGCAACTGGGCTTACCTGGAGTTGGGGTAAGTCCAGTCCATTCAGGGTAGGCAACTGGGCTTACCTCAGGTTGAGGTAAATCCAGTCCATTCAAGGTAGGCAACCAGGCTTACCTCAGGTTGAGGTAGATCCAGTCAATCCAAGGGGGGGCAACTGGACTTACCTCAAGTTGGTTGAGGTACGTCCAGTTGCTGATCATGATGAATCATACGGACCTGTGCGTTTCTTTGGGCTTTGTTTAACAATGAGAGGTACATATGCAAACAATGTGGGTACAGGTGTTGTTCGTCAAGTCCTAAGTCATCAACGTTCATCATAGCTACTGTATAATATGTATGGTTGAAGAAAAATGTTGAATGTAGATAGCAATACACTGAAATTAACACTGAAAAGCCTGTTTAAGAGATCATTATCCTTCAATGAGAACCTTCTGTCAATAAGTCCCTTTGACATACTTCTTGCCTCAAACCAAGTGAGATATTTGAGGGAAATCTGGATCACATAACCCACCTTTGAGGCTGACATGGCTTTTACGTCTCTCAACAACAGCCAGAGCAGAGCAACATTGGCAGTCATCCCAATGGTCAATACCAAGATATCACTACACCACCAGATGATACTCCATAACTTTTGTTCGCAGGTTTCGGAAAATTCCTTTAAATGGTCTTCATCAAAGCTCATATTTCCAAAGCTCTGAAATTTTTGACGGACAAAATGCTGGTGATCTGTAGTATGGTGACCCCTGGAAAGTCAGAGAGTGATGGTCAACATCTGCAACAGTTGAACAAATAACTTCTATGTCATAGACAGCACTGGGTATTGATGGGTAGTGGATCACAAGACAACATGGAGAATTATTTAGATTCTTGTTTGTCTCTGTTAGAAGTGTAATGGGAATGCTGTTATCTTCAAATTCAGAAGATTTTAAAGTGATAAGTATATGTCTGAGTCACCTAAACTGATCCAATGCGTACGTCCCTGTATGTTCAGTGGGTTCCCGAGGAACCTCAAAGAATGTTACAGTAAAAACCCTTTGTTTTCTTTTCTAAGTGTGTGTGTGAAACCTTTAAATTATTCATTCCACATCCACAAACCTCCATTTCCCACTCTAATTGTCTTTCATCCAAATCAAAAAAACCCTCCCTACCTCTTTGGACGTAGCTCCCTTCCAACCTTTCGCAATGTGCAGATGCAAAACAGACAAGCAGCTGTTAGGTGTTGCTTTCACACCCTGAAATAGGAAAATCCGAGTTTCGTGCACAAGATTACAGCATTGATCATTTGCATTACGTCCAGGTGCTCTTCGTTGCGTGATTTCACCGCTGATTTTCCTCAGCTGTGCAGAGCGTGCTTGTGGTCCTGGAGCCGCTGATGTTCACGACGCCACACGTGCAGTCCTTTAACGGAAGGTTCAGCTAACAGCGCCCCCAACGTGGATGTGTGGCTTGTAATTATATTGAGTCATTATATTGACTCACTGCAATTTGACAGTGAAAACTGCATTTTTAAATTACATTATGGCATTATTCATTTATTCACTCTTTGAGGCAAAAATAAGGGCTTTCACTCATAATTTAGATATATGTAACAAATATGTGTAACAGAAAATATGAAACAAAACTGATTTTTTTTTATAAAGTAACTTTCAGAAACATGTAAACAATACAGAATTTTTATGCAGTACTCTCTCAGATGTATTTAACACAGTGCGGAGGAATACGTGATGTGAGTCGGTTAGTTCCAGATAAACTTTGTTTTTCTGAAAAGTTAATGCACTTTAAAAAGATTCTATGTAGCGAACTCTTAAACTGTGGACTTATTTTTAGATGGGAGTTCTTGTAGGCAGAGAAAATAGCCTGTTTACTTGGTACAATACTTCCCTGTTATAACCCCCACTTAAAAAAAAAAGAACTACCCCTTTAAAGACTCTGGATTTGACTTGACTTGACACGTGACTGGAATGACTTGAGTGTTTTTGATTTTGTGTTTTCAGTTTTAATATGAATACAAAATTAATCAATATTACCCAGTATGAGCGCAGGCTGAGAATGGCGTTATTGGAGAAACACGCCCTATGATTGGATAAATTGGCCAATGATGGAAAGTGACAATTATGTCTTTTCACTTGTGATTGTGTGGGTAAAATAAGGTGACTTGACTTGACTTGACTTTCCCAAAGGGAAAATGACTTCCTTGAGATTTAACGGTTAAGACATGAGACTTAACTAAGACTTGCACATGTCTGACTTGGTCCCACGTGTGGCAGGTACTGAAAAAGTAGCACCTTTTCTCAGTGGAAACGCACACAAACGCGAGTAGGGTAAAGTAGAGCTGATACCGTCAGTGGAAGCGCCGCGTTAGTTTGCCCAATTTGGAGAATATGACCCATTTTCAGAATCACAAAGCGGTTACACCAGCGTTCCGGGGTAAGGGGCCAACATTTTCAATTGAAGTGAATGAGGGTACGATGTTATGGAAGCTCTATTTTCTCTCTCGTACCTGGCGATGTGTCAACGCAGACATCCTCAGAGGACAACGTGACACGACCTACATTCGTACCGGAGGTGACAGTGTGGCAGTGATAGCGGCCCCCACACGAGAGCTTTCCACACCTCCTTTTCTGAGGACTCGGTCGGCCTGATACATGACTTCAACGTGCGCCAAGACGAGGTCATCTCCTTGCTCTTATCCATTTTGACACAATGAGAAATGAAATCCGGACTCTTTTCCTGTACCTCTTCAATCATGTTCCTCGCCCTCCTGCCACAGAAATGGCGCTTACTACACAGTAACGACACAAGACAAACCGTTCCAACTAAACCAAAAAGACTCGGTTTTTATTGCAGTCATGTTATTATCATGATTATTATAATACAACATTTTACAGTAAATCAAATACCTCAGACTGTCTCGGCGAGGTTGATCAAACGCCAGCTTTTTCCCACAAACCCCCTTCTCAAAAAAAGTGTAAAGTGCAGAGTTATTAGTGTGACTACATGGGTCCGACTGTTAGAAATAAAAAGAATGAAGCACAGCTAGCTGTAAAGTGACTAAAGTAAAATCTCACAGAGTTTATGATTTCGAAAATGCACGCACATAACGAGGGGGATAGTAAAGGTACAAGACAAAGGATTCATAAAAAGGATAATAGGAGGGATAACCGCCGAGCAGGGCTGCGGTTTGCCGGCCGCCTACTTTAAATTTCAGTGCGTTTTCCGTGTCATTTTCCCGTGTTTTGCCAGGAATTCTTTCCCATGCGAAGAGAAACACTTTCATTCCTGCGTTAAAAAAACCATCCGACACCATTTCAGAGTCCTTAAAGTGGAACGCTGTGATTTACCGGCTGACCGTGTGACAGAAAATGATGGGACGGAATGAACAAACGGATAGAAGTACACAGACTGGGAAAAAAAAGACAGACAGAAATCACCAGTTATTAAATCCATGAAACAGAACAATACGAATTCCTTTTTGTGGCGACATTTTAATGACGGCGTGCAAATCCAGTCCATTTTCCTCCACACGCACACGGTGATGGAAATGACTCAATTAACAATGAGGCAGGATCATTCCGGGTTCTGTCTACAAAAAGTCTGTTAAAGCATCAAAGGTCTATCTGTTTTATAGCTCTACGTTAGATCTGATAGGAGCAGGTCTGTGGAGTTCTGGGCGCCTCGACGGCGGCAGCAAAGCTCGTGGTCCTTTGTTAGCACGCTTTGAAGTGAAAACCCCCTCGTGTTCTCCGCTTGGCTTCGTGAGTATTTGCTCCCTCTTGCAGAAAGTGCAGCTCAGTAGGCAGTAAGAAGAAGAAGTGTTCAAAGTTCCCGGCAAGCATGCAGTACAGTCAGAACACCGCCTCGAATCTTTCTTTCCTCCGGGGGGGAAGACAGAAAAAAACCAAAAAAAACAAAGTTCCTTGGTGGGAAGCGGTGGGCGGAGCTACTGCCACGGCTGCTGTGGCGTGGGGTTGGGGTTGGGGTAGATGGGGGCCGGGACCGGGTGGGGGAACGGGGGCACGGCCGTGTTGGGGTTGGGCGGGTACGTGGGCGTGGGGTACTGCGCCATGAGGTGCGGCGGCGGGCGCGAGGTGGCGTGGGCGGGCGTGGAAGCGGCGGAGGAGGAGGGGCCGGGGAGGTGGAGGTAGAGCGGGGCGGAGGGCGCGGACGGGGCGGAGGGCGCCGTCGGGGGCAGCACCCTCTGGAGGACCACGTGGGGGTAGTGCTGCGACTCGGAGCGGTAAACGCCCGGCAGGGACGCTTTCAGGAGACTCTCCTGACTCCTGCGGAGGGAGGGGGAGAGAGAGAGAGAGAGGCATGATGGGTAAATAGTTTATAAGCATGATGAAATGGGGGAAATTTCTTTGCTTTGATCACTGAATGGCAGTGGAAAATGAAATCAAAGGAAATCATAAATGCAGGTGCATCTACAACTTTGATGAAAAAGTGAGACCCCCCAACAAAATATTGCTAGACATTTCCGTATTTTTTAAATATGGACGGATTGATGGGTGGATGGATGGATAGATAGATAGATAAATGGGTGGGTGGGTGGATAGATAGATAGATAGATAGATAGATAGATAGATAGATAGATAGATAGATAGATAGATAGATAGATAGGTGGATGGATGGATGGATGGATGGATGGATAGATGGATAGACAGATAGAACGATAGATAGGTGGATAGATGGATAGATGGCTAGATAGATAGATAGATGGGTGGATAGATGGATAGATGGATGGATGGATGGATGGATGGATGGATAGATAGATAGATAGATAGATAGATAGATAGATAGAGGATGGATGGATAGATACAA
>CAESWR010000661.1:245358-256641 GCA_903171835.1 Mullus surmuletus | reverse complement strand
AAGGACAAGCTGACTGTTTTAAAAGAGCAGGGTAACTAAAAGCCATTCTGCTTCCCCGTGAGACCTTTAGCGGATGCTATCACTCTCAGTGTGTGTGTGTGTGTGTGTGTATGGGTGAGTGTGTGTGTGTGTCTATCAGGTGGCTGCCTCCACGGCTGAAAGCTGAGGGAAATACTGGAGCATCAGCTGCTCCGTGTGGCAGAAGCTCCCAGGATGCCATTGAGCTCCAAACGATATCATTAAAGGTACACGCACAAGCCCCGCCCCCTCCACAATTAAGCTTGGGTTTCTCAATTCCCCTATTGGGTAAAAAGACTTCATAGGTACCAAAACAATTTTCATCCTGTACGGGATATTAGCAGCTCATTAACTGGTCATAAGACAAAATCAGCGTAGGTCGTGCGCAAGGACCCAGATTGAGGAAAATGTGGGATTTGGGGAAAATGTTGCTTTGAAGAGCGAGCATGTGATCCAGACAGTCAAAGATTTTCCTCCATTCTAAATAGAAAGAGTGTGTGTGTGTGTGCGTGTGTGTGTGTTCAAGGAGTCACCTGCTACACTTAAATTGGCAAACACGGCAGATAACTGCCTACTCTCTGTTGCAAAATGTGAAATTCTTTACACAGATGTTCAGAAATAGTTAAGTTGTTACCGTTGATTTTTGGGGGTGTAGCCTCCATATGCAGTATATCAACATTAGTTGTTTAGTGTATTTAAAAATGCATACAAATGTAGTAATTTTTCAGGGCCGGGTCGAATTAAACCAGAGCAACTCATTAGCCTGCTCACAAACTCTTAAGATAATATATTTAACTGTTATCGCCACTGTTGTTATCTTTGATTTTTGGGGGTGTGGCCTCCATATGCAGTACATTAACATAAGTTATCTTCTAAGTTGGCTGTATTTTTTGGTGGGGTTGGGTGGGGGGTGGAGTGGCATCAAATTAAATCACAGCAGCTCATTTGCCTGTTCACAAAGCCTTAAGATATTTGGTGTGTGTTGTTATTCTTGATTTTTGGGGGCGTGGCCTCAATTGTATCCTTATCACCATCATTCTTTGTGTATTTAAAAGTACACCTATATGAAGGGGGTTTTCAGGGTGGAATTAAAACACAGCAGCTCATTAGCCTGCTCACAAACTCTTAAAATAATATATTTGGCTGTTATCTCCAGCTTGTTGTTATTCTTGATTTTTGGGGGCGTGGCCTCAGTTGCATTGATATCACTGTCATTCTTTGTGTATTTAAAAGTACACCCAAATGAAGGGGCTTTTCAGGGTCGAATTCAATCACAGCAGCTCGTTAGCCTGCTCACAAGCTCTTAGGGAAACATATTTGGCTGTTATTCCCAGCATGCATCTGTCCCTCCAGTTGACTTTGGTGTGTTTTTTCAGATTTTGAAGTTTCTAAATAGTGTGTGTTTTGCGCATAGTGTGGGGACTAGGGGGGGGCATCATCAGCTCTTTGTGTGTGTGTGTATGTGTTGACTCACTCCTCTGTTTGTTCAATCCCTTTGATTTGCCTCCATTCAGAAAATCCCCTTGTTATTGTAGGAACCCCGGGTTACAAATCAGAGAGTTTGGCTGCCAACTGGGCGCTAAAACACCTCTGGACCCTCGAACCCGGCAACCGGACGCCACCTACCAAACATCCACTTTGCCTGTATTCTTCTATAACCCCCCCCCAAACACACACACACACACACACCACCCACCAGCACTCATCTCTGTCAGGGAAGCACTCAAGTAGTTGTGAATAGTTTGTGATTAAATAAAGATTAGTCTCTCCGCATTAAAGATTCAAACGCACACACAAACGGTAAGAGCAAACCTAAAAAAAACATATGATGCACACACACACACACATCATCTTTTTGTTAGACTCGCCCCTAAGCCGAAGCCCGCTGTGCACGAAATCTGTTTCGTAACACCCGTGACATGTTAGGTCACCTGGAAGCGTGATGGCGTGTTCGTGGGACGATTTCGTGAATATTCAACCAATGGGGGGAAGGCGCTCCTGGTAGAGCGGAGAGGGACCTCCAAAGATACCATTTATACATTTCCAACATTCATTTCTGCCATCAAAAATGAAGTAATGGCGCAATCACAAAACTGCCAAGAACATTAACTTGAGGATCAATTGCAACCCAGTCCAGAGTATAATTGTGTGCACTTTGAGTTCTTCAAACTAATAAAGAGGTCCTGCATAACTAACAAAAGTTTTTTGTTTTTCCAGTATGTGCTAAGCTCCACAACAAATATATAAAACCGCGGTGTATTTGAAAAAAAAAGTGTCATTTTTGTGGTTCCTGTGTGGTTAGCGTAAAGCAAGCTAGTGCACAACATTAACATTGACATATATGGACGATTAGCTTTAGCATTTTGTATCACTCTTTCTATTGGAGCTGTAAACAAAGTGTCATTTTGTTTACTTAGAGCCCCGTAAAAAGGTATGTTGTTAACAAAGAGCTCAAAATAAAACCAATTTTTCTTGCAGTTTGTGCTAAGGTTCACGACAAATACATGAAAAATTTGCTTTGTTTTTTTAGAAATCGACATTATTGGTCACCTGTGGTTAGCGTAAAACAAGCTTGTGCACAACATTAGCACTGGCATGGTTGGAGCTGCTTGCTTAATTAGCTTTTTAAAACCATTTTTTAACAGTTTGTGCTAAAAGCCATGACAAATATATCCAAATTTTGCTTTTCTAATTCAAAATTTTTTAATCATTTGTGATTAGCGCAAAAACAAGCTAGTGCAGTTCATTAGCAATAGCATAGTTGGACCTGCTTGCGAATTAGCTAATATATAATTTATACAACATGTATGGTTACTTTTTTGTGTAAAAGTATTTTGAATGGGGAGGAGTGGTGACATATGCATAAGTGATTTCTTTCTATTCGCATGATTTATATTGAATGAAGTAACAAAAAGTTGATGTACTCAGTTGGTATCAGTACCTTTTTAAGAGTACTGGTATAGAGAATCTTTAAACAATACCCAGCTCTTCATGTCACAGTGCAAAAGTTTGCCTAAACTGGCAATAAACAGGGATGTGGGGAATTGGTAATGAAGCGTTGAATATAAAACTTGAGCAGAGTCAGATGATGCGAAGAGTCAAAAATCTGAGGTTGATGGAGGTTGGCAGTCTTGGGGAACAGCTGACTGGCTTCTTTTGTGTCTCATCCTTCTTCTTCTCTTCCTTCCTGAGTGTTTTTTCAGTCCCCAGCTGCGTCCGACCTCGAGTGAACAACTCCTCACCATCGTCTATTTCAGTTTCACCTCGCCGATGATGCGTCGTATTGCTGGCGGTTACCTAACACCCCCCCCAGGGCTCTCGCTCCGCATAGACCCTCAGCCCTCATGTGCAACTACTCCGGTATGTTACGGGATGATTCACCTGATAATTAACACCGATAGTCGTAAATGATGTCAGGTGAGCGGAGAAGCAGATCACGATTTACGCGTAAACGCTCGGCGGCGCGAGGAGGCCGAGGGCGTTTAGTTGGCTTTCCGTATGACCGAGGATAATCTATTAATCTGTCCAGTTAAACTGAGAAGGAACATTAGGGACGAGTGTAAACAACAGAAGTTGCAGATCGACCTCGCTCATCGGCTCAATGGCTCATTGAAAAACGCTCGCCAACGTAAAAAGAGACGGAAGATCTCAAACGTTGCTCTTTTTGCACTTTTTCCCTAGTAGCGTTGGCGTCTCTGCTGGACTCAATCCAGCAACACTTATTCTGGCAGTCTGGAAGGGGAGGGGCTGCCCACACGGGTTGTTGCTGATGAATATTTAAAATGGAAATGACAAAAGGCGCAAAAAGAAAACAGGAACTGTACAAAACCACTCAAAATGCAGAAAAGTCAACTTCTCGCTGGGGTCTCGTCCGTCATCGGGCGACAAGGAAGCCCCTCAATGAAGGTTTTCTTGTCTTAATTTTTGCTGATTACAACTTACTTGCTTCCTGAAACCTATTTGATCTATTATGTCCTTGTAGTATCCATATATGCACTCAGTACTATGGGGTCGGTTAAATGGATTGTATCCCTAATTTTTGAGAGACTTTGGTGGAACAAAATATGATGGCAGACGAAGCGAGTCTGTGTTTTTTGGTTCTTTGCTTCTTTTTGTGTGATAGTTTTTACGGCAGAGAAGCTGAAAGATGCTGTGAGAGAAAAACAAATTGAGAACATTTTGTAGTAATGGGGATTGGTCTTGGGTTGAAGAACGATCTCGCAACTACTTTTCGAAGGTCTTGGTCTTTGTCTGAGTGGACACTGGTTTTCAACCATCACCGCCTGGCTTTTAGACCTGGCCTTGCTTTCCACAACAACCAATATACTTCCAATCATTGGGAATATTGGACATTTTCACGGTTTTGTTGTTGTGACAACCAGTCACAGACGACAGCAGCCATTGAAGACGATGAGGACCAGCTCCTTGATGAGAGACACTGGGTATTTTTATCTCGACCAATGGAGACCACCCCTGCCAGGCTTTTAGACTGTCTCGCTTTCCACAACAACCAATAACTTCTAATCATTACTAGATTGATTATTTCCCCCACGTTGGAGCCTCTGCCTTCTTACTGAATGCATTTTGGTATGCAGACGCAAATGTATAGAGGTCTTGTCTCAACCTTGGTGCCCTGTGGTCCTGGTCTCTGCTTGTGCGGTCTTGACTCATCCAACCTCAACTTCTGATGGGGGTCTCATCCGTCGTAGGGCGACAATGATGACCCTCAATCAGGTTTCATTGTCTTATTTTCGGCTGATTACAACTTACTTGCAACCTAAAACCTATTGGACCTATCACGTCTTTGTAGTATCCATGTACACGCTCAGTACTATGGGGTTGGGGCTCCCTTCACATAAATGGATTGTATCTGCTAATTTTTGGGTGACTTTGGTGGCACAAAACACAACGATAGACAAAGCGAGTCGGGGTATTTTGGTTCTTTGTTCCTTTTTGTGTGACAATGTGATGGCACAGAAGCTCAAAGATGCTAAAAGACATACAAATTGAGAACATTTTGTGGCCATTGTAGTTGGTCTTGGGTTGAAGAGTGGTCTAAACCCCTTTTTGAAGGTCTTGGTCTGAGTGGACACTGGTTTTTTTCATCCTGACTGGCGTAGACCCCAACAACCAACATCTTCCAATCATTGCTAGATTGATCATTTCCCCCACGTTGGAGCCTCTGCCTTCTTATTGAATGTGTTTTGGTATGCAAACAGAAAATGTATAGGGGTCTTGTCTCAACCTTGGTGCCCTCTGGTCCTGATCTCTGTTTGTGCGGTCTCGACTACAACACTACTGTTGTCATCACGCAAAAAAAGGAGGGATTTTTCGAGGGGGTTGCATTCCTCCTGCTTCTCCCATCAGGGCGGGTGGACGCCTCGGTCCCCTCGGTGACTGTCTTCATTGAGCGGCGCGAGGTCTAAACCGTGGGAAGGTAATAATGAAGTTGACCCGCTGCCAACAGCCATATTGGATTGACGGGGCGGGAGACAGAGGGAACACTTTGTCTGTTCCTCGCCAAGCCCTGCAGGGCTCAGGAGTGACGATAGCGTGTGTGCCGCTGACAGAAATACCCCTGACGATGTGTGTGTGTGTTGGTGTCATGGTGTGCAAGAGTTTGTACCCCGGCGGAGACAGTTGACCTCGCCATCATCCGTACGATCCCTCCTGCTCCGTCGACGCATTGAGGGAAACACACACACTCGGACCCTGAAAATCCGCCACCGGTCCGACACACACCTCACCGTTTCTTGCAAACTCAGCATCGGTTTGCAGAGGATTCGACCCTCTACGCACTCTCGCAGATTTAAACCCTCTGTACCCGGGCCGCTAATAGTGAAGTGCGTCCGCATTTGCATTCCTGTGTGTTACCGTGTCATTAACGCGATTCCCGGCGCCGGAAATAGCCGCTAATAGACAAAAGGTAATTGGCTCTGCCAGTCAGATAAGCCGATCAAAGGCATTGTAACGTTTTCACGTTTACGTTTTAGCCTTTGGCTGACTATCTTATGCGGTGGAGACTTGCTGTGAGAGTAAGCTGCTTACTGTCATCATGAGGTAGACAAAATAAAATTGCACATTAGCGTTCGGGGTTTTTTTTTGGCTAAAGGACTAAAGTTGCTGCTCCACCAAACACCCTCAGCAAAACAAAGGTGGGAGGCTTTTTTTCTCAGATGTGTCGCGACCGTCCAAGATGCAAAGATTTTATTCCACTTGACCAGATTAAGAGGCAAACCGTCGGCTAAGTAACTGATATAGGCCTTATATGGGGATTTACGCTATCATTAACCCTAACAACACGTTGAGGTTAATGGGCTGTGTTACCGTGTTAATGTTTAGGCTTTGCGGCTGAAATAACCGGCTGCGTGCCTGCATGCGGGGGGGGAACGACCTGTGCAGCCACCGCTGCTGCCACGGCAACCTCTTCATCCTCTCATCAGAGGTGACAAAACAGCAGGACGAAAATAGAGGCGAAAGTCCATGAGTAGTAACGTCCGCGTCGCAGGTGGGGTCGCTGATTTGATATCAAAGTGGCAGTTCGGCCCAAAAATGCTTCACCTGCATCACTAATTTGAACGTGTGTGTGTCGAGTCGCTTTCCCCTTCGCCGTCCTTCCCTTTGCGCTGCGAGAGATCATCGATACCGGGACGAGACGGGACTTTTATTGATTTAAGGTCGTGAAATCCGGCTGTGAGACGAACAAAAAAGAAGAGATTTTTCAGTAAATATCAAACAAGCTGGGGCGATTAAGTGGGGAAATGCAGCCTGACATAAGAGTTGTGTGTGTGTGTGTGTTTGGGGAGACAGTGGGGGGGGCGGGGGGGGCACCTGAGGACGATCAATCGGCTTCCCGGAACGGCGTGGATCCCTGCCGAGCTGTGTAAATGATTTTGCGGCTTGTATCGACAGTCTGAAAGGCGAAGGGGGGGTTTGATGCGAGCGGCTCCGAGGCCTGGCTGGGCTGAAACCTTCACGCGTCCGCCTCCCTGATTTTTTTTCAAATCGATTTCACAAGCGGCGATGGAGAGCCTGACCACCCTCGCAGGCGGCGAAACGTTTACCAGCGTTTCTCCATCTGGCCTTTGACCTGTCTGTGATATGACAGGGTAAACCAATGCGTGAGCAACAGGATTGCAAAGGGGTGGAAAACTTCAGGTAAATTTCCATTGGAATTTCAGATCGGGAATATTGGAAATTTTAAGGGTTTTGTTGCCGCGACAACCAGCCATTAACGACGACGAGGTCCAGGTCCTTGATGAGTAAAAAAGCGTGGCCTGAAGAGAAGCTTCAAACTGTTCAAATTGTGAACAGCTGAAAAGGTGGAAATGGAAGCTTCTTTCAATACTCTCTGATCAACTCCTATGTTTACAAATCTTTCATATATATATATAGACTTTTTGATTTTTAATCTCATATATGACGTCTGAGCCTTCAAACTTTTCTTTTTTGTCGACTTTTTTGTGGATATAATCTGGAGTTGAGGGAAATAGGCTTAAAATTGGGTGAAAATGTCAATAAAGTGCAGATCGTTGCACTTATTTGATGCAATTGTGGGAATAAGCCTTTTATTCTGTTAGAAACACACACACACACACACATTTTGTAATCACACATCCAGGATTTATTCATTTTTGGACGCTCACAAAGGCCTCTGGCCTGGCGTAATTCATGCATGTGGTGCACTGAGGCAATCCAGCTGATCACCTGCGTGCACGTGTGTGTGCAGTTTTGTTTGTGTGTGTGTGTGTGTCTGCGTTATTAAAGTATAAAGTGCTTATTCCTGCTCTGTCAGACACTGAGCTGCCGTTATGAAACGAGCAACTGTGTTTATTCTCTAAACCCTTAAGAAGATTGGTGTCGTTCGAGTGCGTCAATTTCTGATGTGTGTGTGTGTGTGTGTGTGTGTATTGGGCACGTGACGTTTGAATTTTGTCATCGCTTGGGGGCTGTTCAAGCCTCCACGTGAGGAATACGAGTTGTGCGAGTGAGAAAGGGGCGGGCGAAATAGGAATAAATGCTGAAAAATGAAAGTGTGTGTGAGTGAGTTTGTGTGTGAGAGAGAGAGAGAGAGAGAAAGAAAGAGAAGGGAAAAAAGGAGGAAATAAATGGGAGTTAGTGGGCTAAAAGAGATAAGTAAACACAGAGGAAGGTGGGGGAAAAAAGTGACGAAAAAGAGGAGTTGGGGAGAAAAGATGGAGAGAGAGTGAGCAGAGGAGGAGAGGAGAAAGGCAGCTCATGCTCCAGTGGAGGTGAAGTCATGCGAGCGGCGCTGCAGCTTTCTCTTCGGGCTGAGCAGCTCCAGCCCCGGACATCGGGAACTGTCTTTAACTGCATCATCTGCTCTCTCTCACACACACACACACTAAAACACACACACACACGTGCTCACATGAACTCACACCTCTGTATTGTCAGTCAAGCAGACACAAAAACATGTAGGAGCACTCATGCTTGTTCCGTGACACTTGCGCGGACCCTTCCCGACATGATACTGTGCATTCCCGTCCCCTGACCCTAATCCTAATCTCAGCCATTAAAAATGAATGCCTAACCCAAATTTACTTCCCAACATTAAGATAAAGCTACTGTAGGAGCACGGAAGGCATGTCTTAATCCTCCCCTCCCACACACACACACACACACACACACACACACACACACAGCACTTTGGGACGGTGGAAATGTCCACAAATTCCCCAAAGTATTCCCAAAAATGACATAAAAGTGCATGAGATTACTTCAGTTGACTTTAAGTACACGTGCAAGCACACTTCCATGCTTAAGAAATCCCATTGGTGCACACACACATGCGCAGAAAAACACACGGGCAGATGTTTAATCCCAAAAATGTGAGTGTTTTCAAGTAGAAATGTTGACAACTTCCAAAAGTGTTCTAAAAATGCTGCAAAAGTACACATGGAACTACATCGATTGACTTTAGATTCACTTGCAAGCATGGTGCAAAAGTATACGTGGGTTTATATCAGCCAAAGTACACATGCAAGTACACTCCCATGCAAAAGGAATTCCATTGGTGTGTACACAAACACCGAAAATCAAATGACAAATCGAATTCGAAAAGTGTTCTAAGAAATGCCTCTACAGTACACTTCGGATTATGTCAGTCAACTTTAAGTACACACTCATGTGTAAAATATCATGGGTGTACACACATGTCTGGGAAAAAGAGACAAATACACATGTTTAAATGTTTTTGAATAGGAAAAGTTGACAACTTCTAAAAGTGTCCAAAAAATGCTGCAGAAGTACACATGGAATTATACTGATTGATTTTAAGTACACTTCCATGCATATGAAATCCCATTGGTGCACACATGTGCAGATGTTTAATTCCAAAAATGTAGTAGAACTGTTGACAACTTCTAAAAGTCTAGTGAAATGCTGCAGAAGTACCCATGGAACTATATTGATTGAAGTACACTGGCGCACACAGTACACTATACACAATATACACATGGCGCCAAAGAATACATGGGATAATATCAACCAAAGTACACATGCAAGTACACTCCCATGCAAAAGAACACATTCACACACACATACACACACACACAGACACTGGAAATCAAATGTCAAATCAAATTCTGAAACTGTTCTAAGAATGCTTTTAAAAGTACGCATGGGATTATGTCAGTCGACTTTAAGTACACTTCCCTGCGTAAGAAATCCCATTAGTGCACACACTTGTGCATAAGAACACACAAATACAGGTGTTTCATTGTGCAAATTTGATTGTTTTCGAATAGAAATGTTGACAATGCCTAAAAGTTTCCCCAAAGTTCCAAAGTACACATGGAAATATAGAAATTGACTTTAAGTACACTTGCAAGTACACCTCCATGCTTAAGAAATCCCAATGGTGCACATACACATGTGCAGAAAAACAAGCGTGCAGATGTTGTTTTTGAGTAGAAACGTTGACAACTGCCAAAAGTGTTCTAAAAATGCTGCAGAAGAACACATGGAATTATATCAATTGACTTAAAGTACGCTTGCGAGTTCACTTCCATGCATAAGAAATCCCATGGGTGCACACATACACATATACACAAAAACAGTTTTATTGCCCACATTTTAGAAGAGAAGCCCCCTCCCCCTTCTTTTCTCCTGAGACTAACAATAAAAGAAAACAAATTTCCAAAGAAAGTCTTTTCCATCTCCCGGATGAGTGCTCAAGCAAAAAATTGCAAACCAGCTATCAAGAAGGCCGACCGCGCAGGCAGGCGGGTGGGCGATGAATGCCGAATTACAGCTGCTTTCACCCGAACTCTGTTTTCCTCTTGAGCAGTCTTTGTCCCGGAGCAGCTCGGGAAGTTCGGGAAAGACGCTGTCCGAGAAGCAGCCGATGTCCCGGACTGACCGTTAATCTACACTTTTGATTGGATTTGAAAGCCAACACCAGATGAGACTCATCGATATAAAGCTCTTTACTTGTGCCAAAATATCGCGCTTAAACCAATTGGTCGATTACGGGCAGGGCTTGTCGTGGTTGCCTAGGTAACCCTTTTTTGTTTATCGGACGGTTCCCCTTCGCCGGGATGAACACCTTGCACCGCCGTTTTTCAGTCATTGCAACACTTTTTCTGAAGTACTGAGCCAACAATCGGGGAACTCGTGTGTGCAGACCCTCGCCCCCCCCCCCACCCCCCAACCCACCCACCCAACACCCAAAAAAAGGAAAACCATCACTTTTTGGACCAACCTGTGTAGTTGCTTGTGGCGGGAACGGTCTGCGTCTCCGTCTGCTCCTCCGTAGGACCCTGTGTGGGACCCTGTGTAGGACCCTGTGTGGGACCTTGCGTGGGACCCTCCGTGGGACCCTCCGTGGGACCCTCCGTGGGACCCTGGGTCTGGGCTTCGGTCTGCAGGTCGGGCTGCAGCTGCACGGTGGTGGCGTTCCACTCCGCCTCCACCTCCTGCGGCGGCGGGGTGGCGGCGTCCGTGGCGCCCCGGGCAAGCGTCAGGGCGCACATTAGCAGCATCAGCATCCACAGGCGCACGCTGCCGCCGCCGCCTCCCACTTTTGCAAACATGAGGCGGGTGGGGGGGGGGGGCGGGGGTCAAGAGGTCAAGAAGAAACCACAAGAAGAAGAGAGGGAAGAGGAGAGGCGGGTTTTCACAACATCGGCTCCATCGGACTTCCTCTTTCTTTTCCTTTCCCCTTTTCCTCACTTCCTCGGCGGCGAGAGGAAGAGTCCCTCAGCGGCGCCGCTCATGATGCTGCCGGAGGAAGATGCATGC
>CAESWR010000661.1:174038-190097 GCA_903171835.1 Mullus surmuletus | reverse complement strand
TTTTAGACTGTGCCTTGCTTTCCACAACAATCAGTAACTTCCAATCATTGGTAGATTGATTATTTCCCCCAAGTTGCAGCCACTACCTACTTATTAAATGTGTTCAACTGATTTCAGTCAACTTGTAGGCCATATTCACCTGACAAATCCACATCTGATATTGGTATAGAAACACAAAAATCCCCTCAAATGCGAAATGAAATGATAGGAAATAGCTGCCTGTGCACCAAGCAGTTCTCTTTCTTTGATGTATACGGTCTTGGTGTTGTCTCAGTCTCGACCTTCAGATATCTTGGTCTTGCCTTGGTCTCGATCCCCAAAGGTTCTGCTCCTGTCTTGGTCTTGGTGGCCAGCGGCCTTGGTAAATCATGGTCATGGTTTGTGTGTCCTCACCTACAGTACAACACTATCTCTCTGTGTGAGTGTTATGCTAACTGTTTCTCGCAAAGTCTCTAATATGACACACAGAAAGTCAGACAGAGGCAAGAGTGAAGTCAGGCGTACTAATTTAACCAGCTGACATTGAACACAGCTGAACGCTTTATAGCCTGGCCCCAGGAGATTTGCGCCGCCACGGTCGAGTGCGTACGTGTGTGCGTGTGTGTTTGACACGCAGGTCAACAGGTGAAAGACGTTCTATGACACACACATCATGTCTTCATCAGAGGCCGGCTCGGCTGTGACAGTTGTCTCTTCAAAAAACCTCTAACCTAGCTAGAGATATCTGACAGTAGTTGGTTTCGCATCCGGGCGCAGGAACGCTGCTCATTATGTACTGACAGATGGCCTGAGCCACATTTTACGTGCTGGGAAGTGGAGCAACGACTGTGTTTCTGTGACTTAGGAAAAAGTGTGTGCAGTGTTAAATTTGAGGCTTTTTGAGTTGCATTACAATGATTGAATTGTGCAGACTGTGCAATTTGTTAGAATTTTGATTTAAACATAAGATACATTAAAAAGTGCTTGATCAAACCTTAATGTTAGCGTTTTCCAATTTCTGACAAAAACAGGAAAGAAGTAATTGAATGAAATGTGCAGTATTAGTAATGGAAAAGTTGTGATTATAGTGTGGTGAGGAAGGTTGTATGAATATTTAATGACTGAACCTCTATGTCAATGTCAGATGCGCTGTCTGTCTGTACATACAGACCTCCACGGGGTTTACAGATTGAGCGATTTGTTCCCAGACTGTCCGTAGTATTGAAAGGATTATTTTGGGGCAGATCTTATTTTATTTAGCAAATTGAATCATCCGATGAGTCCAAAGACCATTAAAACGAGCAGAAAAGGGTACATCGTCCACCATAAACTCTTCTGTAATAGCATTGGCTGAAAGCAAACTGCGTATAGCAATGCTTTACCCATCCTCAGTCCACAGTCACATCCCTATTTTTTGCCAAACGCGATGGTACTGAATCATCCGGCGATTGAGAAAAATGATAGACGCTTCATTGATGCCCACAGAGACTCGTTAATCAGCTTTCAGACGGAACCATTCATTAGTGGATAAAACTTCCCAGACACTTAAACTTTGTCCGCGCCAAACACACAGGCTCTCTGACACTGAAAAAACACACGGGGCTTCATTGAGCTGAGCAATATTCACATCTACAGTGCATCAAATATCAGTTGGCGTCGGTGTAAATGTATCCCACCACGCAACTAGTCCCTCATCCCTGGGATCCAGAGCTAAACCGGCCCCAGGAGTCCTGTAAACCAGCACGGTTCTATTCATTAGTATTCTGCAGGGACGGGCTCGCTTATCCCAACACTAATAACACAGAGCCGGCCTCAGACAAATCCTCCCCGCAGCGTCTCCATCCCAAAATACTGTCATCCAAGATGATTTCTTAAAGGAAAAGCAAAATAAAAATCCACTTCACGGCCGCCGGATTCAAGTGCATTCACTGTGCCAGAAAAGGGGAGAACTTTTAAAGAACTGTTATCAAAACACTGCAAGACTCTCAAACTGCTGGAGGCCAGCCCCCCACCCCCCCCACCTCCCTTTGATTGAAAGCAGCAAGATCACGCCCCCTCTCTCTGGGAGCTTCTGAAAGGCATTTTGAGAAACATAAGAAATCAGTAACCGAAGAAGGGGAGCAAAGGTCAAGGCCGAATGGTTACAGCAATGCAGTAAATTTCAACACTTCGTCACAGAGTCGCTTGGGGAATGAATATGGCAGGATAGATTGATGGATGAGGACAGGCTGAGTTATGAGTCCAGAAATGTCATAAATAATATACTTTAACGATGATAAGCTACAGCAATACATAGCTTTTTTTTGGGCCACTATCTAATGCAATACCCATTACCACTGGGGTTGTGTATTCGCAAGAATCTGGCGATACGATACATATCCCGATACAGGGGTGGTGATACAATATATTGTGATAAGCAAGGCGATATATTTTTCGATTTTTCCCCTAAAACCTGAGGCATCCCGAGATCTTTTTGTCTAGTGAGAGGAGAGGACTGGAAGGAGGGAGAAAGCCAAATGGCTGAGTCTGCTGCCAACTAGCAGTTGGAGGCATAAATAAAACAGAAAGCCACTGTCACAACAGCAAAACAAAATATCGATACAGTGTTTAAAAAAAAATATATATTTTATCCCGTCGTGAAATATTGCAATATATTGGTGTATTGATATTTTCTCACACCTCTAATTTACACACAATGCAGTCAGGACCACTTTCATCCCAAAAACTTTATTTGTGGACAGCATAATTTATAGGGGTGTGCATCTCTCCAATACATGACGATCCAATACGTATTTCGATATATGAGGTACGATTCAGGTATGCTATATTTTAAATCGGAATGTTTCGATTCAATTCAGGGGTCCAGTACATGTACCAGTGTATCACATCGTTTTAGTCAAAACCGGATTTCTGATTCAGAAGTTATTTTTTACAACCCTGATAATTTAGTTTTGGAGGAATGGCTCCACTTGCAGTGACTACGCTCAATTTTGCACCCATTCATGTATGTCGAGCCACGATGTCCAAGTACATCAGCGCGATTTGATTAATAACGCAGTTTTTAAGGCGATGACGCAGATATTACTGATATTCTCATACAACTCTGCCCCGACCACTTTAATAATCCCATCGCTAGATAGGAAAAATCCGGCATTTACCTCTTACATCATCGAAATTCTCATCAGCCAACGTGTCATTAATAAATGGACATGCCTGTAACGTCAGATCAAACCACCCACAGCCCCGCCCCGTGAGGATTTCAGCATCTGCCGGATCCTCGCTCCTGTGTTGCATCACCGCGGTTTCCACCGGTGTTTGCTAGCGGTGCTCTTTAAAGCAAATTAGCCTCAGCAACTGACATTTTCGCTACAAGAGAAGCGCGATGTCAGATAGTCACGTGTTGTTTTTTTGCCTCCTAACTCTATCTCAGCGGGCAGAGGTATCGTTCCGCGGCCACTTTATGACCCGGAAGGCGTCTTTTAAATACATTGTGTATCTGTTGAGTATCTGTTGAGCCGCTTCAAAGGGCTGGGCGATGTATCAATATAAAACATTTTTTGAAAATGAAATGAGACCATATCGTTTATATCGATTATAGCTCTTTATAGTATATTTGTTATCAAGGAGGGGAAAATCTGTAATTTCATTTTGATAAGCCATTCAGTTGTCAAACTAAAGATGTTTGGCAGATGTTGTATTTCTTTATTTATTTCAAATAGAGATTGACCTATTTTATTTTAGGGGCTATTTTTAATCAAGATATTTTTTTATTGTGCATCTTATGTGGATCTATATAATTTTATAAAGTATTTGTTATGTTATGAGTTTCAACCGGGAAGAAGCAAGAACCTATTTATTTGTTTTTGCAACTGTTCATTGAAATAGTTGGTTTCAATAAACCTACTTGTGACATGTTATATTTGATTTTGCCTGAACATTTAGCTCACTTTACAGTAAAAATATTGGGATATATATCGTATATCGATATTCAGCCTAAATATATCGGGATATGAGTTTTGGTCCATATCGCCCAACTCTGCTGGTTCATAGGAATGCTGTAAAACCGAATTGTTCCGTCGTCGTTGCGGTCGCCCAAAGCTTTAATGTCGGGTCCGCCAGGAAGCCTCCGAGGAAATCTGATAAAGCAGGAGGGTGCAGGCGGGCGGAATAATGCGGAGATTCAGCTGTGAGCTTCATGCATGGCCTGGCCTTGCGGCATCAAAGCCCACCGTCGTCCTCGGCTGCGCTCTTAAAGCTGAGCGTGGCGCCGGTGTCTCTCCTGGCCCTTTGCCTCGTCGCCCTCGTCCCCGCCGCTCATCTGCGGTGACTGACAGCAGCTGCACTCGCCTCTTGTTCCGCTCAAGGTCCTCACACGCCATATACTTTCATTCACAAGCCTCGCAATCTCGCTCCAATCCAACATTCCACTCGATGCGGACTAAAATGCTTAGATTTTTCTTCCCCGGACACTTAAATGTATAGGCAGATATAATATCACTTAATTTCAAAAAGAGAATGCTTCAGTTACAAGCTCTAAAATACGACTGAAATAACAGGTGATCGTTAGCAAGCGCCGTGCTTAGCCCGCCAAGGCCAAATTAGATTAAAATCTTTCACAGTGTGAAGCTAATGAAGCCGTTATCGACGTCTGCAACCTTGAGGTGGCTTCCATTCTTTTTTCTTTTTTTTCCCACTGAATGGCTACAATTTTATGGTGAAAACGAGTACACGTGACTGCCTCTTTCTCTCATACTCTTTGAAGTACGTCTCGCTTTACACACTTATATTTCACATATATCGAAGTGTGTGTAGTCCACATGTAAGACCGTTATTTCCCTCACTTGATAATGACCGGTCTTGACCTTTTTGTCAGTATAGTGGAGCATTATATGACACTCAGATCTTGTATCCGGTGTTCAATCTATCGCTCTCTTTAGGAAAAATAATCTTTCTCCTCAGCTCGTGTAACCAAAGAATCTGAAAAGTGCGATTAACCTGTTTTCATGGTCATGAATGGCGGTTGTGTTCATCAGAACACAAGCAGGCAGCTTGAAGATGGTTCAGACGAGTCTTCAAAAGAACTCTGCAAAGAGTCTGCAAGTTGCCGTTTTTAAGTACTAAAATCCAACCCGTCCCCAGACAGACACTTCAAAATCAAAGAAAGAGAGGCAAGAAAAAGCTTAACTCTCTTATGGGACAAATAAGAATGCATAGAAACAGGTATTAAACAAGGGTGAGGTGCAACGTTAAAGCCCCCCGTCGCTGCATCAGTGTCAGCGTCTGACTATTGAATATTCATTGATGGAGATGAAACCACCAACAAGGTTTGTTTCCACTAGTTTATAAAAATGATCTTAAGAGGCTGAAAAGCGCTCGCCGGAACACAATCAACACTGACTTTGTTTTTTTTTCATTCTTCCGCTGCATACTGTAAACAATAGGATTACTATAGTGTCCGTCTGTTGATTATAGCCGTCCGTGACCCAATTTTTGACTCGGCGCTGGGCTTTCATCTTCTGGCATGCTGGATTTTTCACATGGTCAGAGATCATAAAAAGGAGAAAAGGGTTTTTTTCCGCTGGTTCCTTTGCTTTTATTCATGTATTCTTTGTCATTCTGCACCCTGCCATACCTCACCTGTCCACTAGTCTGTGAAAAATCTGCATACAAAAACACATAAAGGTGCATTATATCCAATTATATGTGTCTCTGGAGTGTCTATCAGTGCCATTTTTCCCCTCATCTCTCCCCTCTGATAACATTAAAATGCCATCTGGGCGGCTTTACATTATCCCCGCTAATACAAAAAGCAGACTACTTAGTGTATATGGAGCAAAAATGAGTTTGTTGCTCTTTCGGCCACTTGAAGTAATGGGAGGGATGAGATGGTAAGCCGGAGATGGGCTGCTGATGTGTTGTTGTTCCGGTATTTGGTGGTATGTAATCGAGATTATCAAGCGAAAGCAAGATGACTATTGTACAAGTAAGGACGACACACACATGTCCTTTATTATTATTTTCAATGGTTTCGGATTATCTCATGAATTCAAGAGCAAACCATTTTTCAGATATACCACTTGGGTTTAAATGTTTGCCATGGAAAAAAAAATCAACATACTTTCCCGGGCGGATATTCCATATCCTAGAGCTTGAATAGAAGGCTGCTGTTTATCTCAACTACATATATATTAGGGCCACACCGGCAAACTCATCGGTTAGTCGGAGTCGTTTCACCTTGAGGCGGAAACTCTAGTAGATGGAGCTGAAATATTTCCTTTCATGATTATGAGCATTGCAGCGTCCTTGAGTGAACATCACGGCGGCGGCATTGAGCAAATAAGAGGCAGAAACACAACGTGCATGTTGGAGTGGTGAAGCAGAGTGCAGATAAAGAAATTGAAATGAAAATATGTATGTGTGTGTTTCAGAATCTGTTAGATTTTCAGATTAGTCGATTTCTAAAGCGACAGTTGGGCTCCCATTTGTCACCATTGCCAGTTAAATCCTCAATCACAACGAAACCATCATAAGATGAGAATTCTATTGTGTACGCGTCACACCAGGGGGCAGGAGGGCGAGCCCCCTCTCAAGCAAATACCGTCGTAATGAAATCTACACCGTCTGAGTGACAGGAAAAGCCCTTCGCTCATCACATGCCAGTCACACGGCAGCTGGTCCTGGTTTCTCCTGTCGGATGTTTTTTTGGAAATATAGAAGCAGCGCTAATAATCCCCTCTTCTGTCTGTGCTCTGCAGTTGCGGCGGCGGAGCCTCTGGTCCGGGGACTGCGGAAAATCCCAGAAGATATCGACTGGTCCTATTCAGGTCTGTATTTCGGTGGATTTTTGTCACTGAAAAGTCTAGGTTTTTCACACTTCAGAACGCAATGTCAGACCCCAATTTTCCAACACCCGGTGCAAAATTGCCTGTTCATACAAATAGGCTTTGCAGGTGATGAGGAGTTTGAATGAAAGTTATACTTGGGTGGCTGACTTTTCACAACAGACTAGGGGTGTCTCAATACAACTTTTTCACTTCTGATATGATACCGATATTGCAGCCTTGAGTATAGGCCGATCTGATATTGATCCGGCACGATATCAACACGAATCATGCATACTTTTAGGACTTATTTTGTAGTATGGAATGGTAGAAAAGGCTTAATCAAGTTTTTGCTGATATCGGACCAATATCCAATATCCAACTCTAAACAACCTGATGTTATGAAAATGTGAGGTGTAAGAGGAAGAGGAGCAACAGTTGAAATTGAGAAAAGTCAAAGCCAAAATGTAGCAGGAAGAAAGAAGAAATAGAAAAGAATGCAGCCACTAATGCATTTCATTTACCAGATACATTTTAAGATATTGAGATACTTAGTAGATACAAAACTGAATGTGAAAATGTTTAATTCCTCCATGCTTAAATAACTACAGCCAAACTGTGCTAGTTTGCACCTTCCTTGGAAACAAAAATATATTCTGTTCTGGCTTTGCAAATCACTGTGCATGCAAAATCAAGGCATTTGCATTTGCAAGTCCTCCCAACTACTGCTCATTCATTTTATCTATTTTATTCATCATCGCACTATTTTGCACCTTTGAAGGACCGAAACCCTCATGTTTTGCGGTTGGACAGTCACTTTAACACACGCAAACCTTTAGTGAATCAGGCCCTCAGTGGAAGGCAGCGGCTTAATGAGCCCAGAATAAGATTAGAATAAAAGAGCCCATTTAGTTACATCTCTCAATACTTGGTCCAACACTCGTCTTTTCAAGCTTGCTCACATAACAGGTTTTATTTGGATCCCCCCCCCCCTCCCAAACATCCCCTCTCCTAACCTCTCCCGAGTCACACACAGCAGAAGAAAAGAGAGTCTCAGCCCTGAACGTCACACGAATCGGGGGAATTATCTGTCGACATCTCCGGCGGGAGAGCCTTGATCTCCCCCCGGGGCCATATGGCGGGGATGACATCAGCGAACTCAGCACTGAGCCCCCGCCGCGCTGCAGCCGCAGTCCGACAGCAACAACGGGCCGACTCGAGACGAGAGCGTAATAGTCCCAGAGGGGGAGATTAGCTTCTTACCGGTGGAGGGAATGGAGGGGGGAGGGGGGGTGATCAGCGGGCTAAACACGGAGCTGTTAAACTTATTAACCTGCTCCCTGAACGCACCGCTGCTGATAACTGACATATCTGTAGCTGGAAACATGATCTCTCTCTGCTCCTGAGCGGTTGATGCCGGAGCAGATCACGTCTGTCATGGGGAAAATCCACTTCCGCAGAAACGTGCGAAAAAGAGAACATGCCGCGGTTTCGTTCGGCTACAAAGCAGAGAGCAAATGCGAGGAGCAGACAGAGGGAAACACTGGATTAGTCCCTCCCGCTCGTATATTTTCCACCCCCGGACGACAACACGTGCTCAGGATCGTCACTTGCTGTGATCGCGGAGCCACCGAGCCGTGGATAAAACCATTGTTTGACGACCGCGGACGTAAAAGTAAATAAAACTCCGGGTTTGACGGCAGCCGGGGAGGGAAATTGGCCATAATGAGACCCAGAACGAGAGGTCGGGGAAAGTCAGAGTGCTTCTCACGCTTGAGCATACGACCGCAAAAGCAAAGCAATTTGCACATTCAATTTATTTTGTCGGCTACTCGACAAAATAAATTGTTCATAGACACCAATATATAGGTTATCAAAAGTATACATTGAATGCATTGGCCTCAGTGTCCATCCACTATGTTAATAGTAGAAGTATTTAGCCCAACGCAATTTGCCTGTTGCCATTTTTTTATCATTTTAACTTGCTTGAGTGGCTCAATTGTAGATGCTCAATCTTCTTGAGAGAGGTTTCCATGACTCTAGCCTGCTGGTAATAAACTGTGCCCCCCACCGCCCCCTCCACAGCATCTTGCATAGCCGCAGAGGGTCTCCACAAACCCAGAAATAGCACCATGCTTCAACACACACCCTCCACTATAATCTAAAACACTTATGCACTAGAATGAAAACTTGAGCTTAGGAAGCGGCAAAATTCGTCAAAAACATAGGGATGTGTGTAATACGGTTGAGGCAGATGGCTCAGCCCACCCTGAGTCATGGCTCTGCTCCGGGTTTCTTCCGTTAAAGGGAGTTTTCCCGGCACCTGCGCCTGCTCTTGTAGGGGAATACGTTGGGTCTCTGTTAATAAGCACCTATTGGAGAGCGTGTTCTAAATCTTCGTTAAAGTGCCTAAAGAGAAGTGTTTGTAATGAATTGGCCCCATATAAATAGAAAATGAGAAATAAAACACTTTGTGCTCAGCTGAGCGAGTGAACAGTGATGAATAGTTGCTTTGGAATCTGACGTATAAGAACGGCCCGCTTGGTTGACGAGGCCACTTGCAGTTGATGTGGACAAGACATCATAAATTAAATTTGGCACAATTGCAATCTTAACATTAATTTATGCATTTGTCATTACTTGCTTAAGGGTGTGAATGTCCTCTTAAGGATACTTTGCTTACTCCTGGTATTAATATTAATGCGCTGATACGCGCCGATTCTCACACCTGAAATCAGTGCAGCTTTGAAATTCCGTCCACTCTTGTCTGTGATTGTCAACAATTTTTAGTTTTTCAGGCTTGTTTTCTTCTTCCCCTCCGTCAAATCACCGCTATCAATTCTCAGGCACACACACCCTGTTTGTCAGAGAGTAATGGGAAAGGGGGAGCGTGTTGTGTGATACGCCGCAAATGGTCATGAATGATGAAAAGCCCCCTCTGCGAAAGAGACGCAGCAGAGACGCGCCTGTTTCTTCTTCCTCGGCTCGGCTGGCTTTGTTTGTTCGCCCGGGTTTCTTTTTTATTTATTTATTTTTTATCCCCTCTCCGTCCCCTTGCTTCTGCTCTCTGTGGGGTTTCAGTGTTCGCAGTTGCGTCCGATCCAAAGGCATCACTTGCGCCAGTTCATTTTTCTTTCACTGTAACTGTAGTCCATCCTCTCGTGTAAGTGTGTGTGTGTGTGTGTGTGTGTGTATATATGTATACACAATCTTGTCTTTCTCAGTTCTTCGCCTTGTGCTGCTCGCTGAGCCGGGAGTAAAAGCATTAACATGTGAAAGAAACGCACTTCATTGTGAGGCAGTGTGCACAGCTTTTTAGTTGGGTCAGGCTTGGTGGTGGTGGGCGGCTGGGTAGGGGGGGTGTATAAAGAAATAAAAGAGAGAAGGGGTGGGGGGAGGCATGTGAGTGAGCGTGAATGGGAGAGAGGAAAAGGGAAAACAACTAAAAGGTGAGGAGAGGCGGAGGAGAAAAGTTTGCAATTACATCAGAATCACAGCGCGTCTCTCCGAAGCCATCGCGTCAAATGAGCACAATGGCCGTTTTGTTTGACTCGAAACAAAGGACGGAAACTATTGAGCAACTTCTTGCTATTACGCAACCCCCCCCCATCCTCCATCGCCTCCCCTCACTCATTAACTTTCGACTCAACATTTGACAGTCGGAGTTCTGAGATTTTCACCACAAGTGTTTGTTTTGCAAAAAGTAATGAATAATTGATGCACAATTGGATTTTTTTTTTCTTATCAAGAGGAAAATGTATGAATATTGATATTTTATTGTAGTTAGGGGACACAAATTATTAAAAGAAAACATTATTAAAAATCTGCATTTCCAGTCAAAATATTACAGGCCTGCATCTAAAATCTCAGATATCAGTCAATTGTAGAATATTCCTATGTTTAAGGTAAAACAGAAAATGCATTGGTTAATAATCAATGGGTCAGTTTTTCTCATAGCCACTGTTGCTGACTATTGTTCTGTGTTTGAGTAATATCACTTGATCAAGCCTTTTCTAACATTCCATACTACAACATAAGTCATAAAAGTATAAATGACTCGTGCTGATATCGTATTGGATCGATATCGGTATCGACCAGTACTCAATATATTGGTATCGTATCGGAAATGAGTTGTATTGAGACACCCCTACGAAAGAGATGGAAATCTGGTGTGCGCGGTGTTTTGAGAAGCCACATTACTTCTGTGGTCATTAAATGCAGTTTTTCTCCAATGATTCTTCACCCTAAACTCAACATTCATGTCCATCTCCAGCCTCTCTGATCATTATTAACTAGGCTGGCTGATTATGTAATCCTGGGGAATCAGAAGTCACCATTAATATTCCTGCCGAATCAAACATGTTAATTTGAACTTTTATATCCAGTAATGATTAAGAATCACCTCTGCGGACTTTTGTGCGTGACGGAATCCTCCTCCATCTCCATGTTGTCCTCGTTATCCCTTTCTGCTTTACCTCCAGGGGGTCCCTGGGATCCTTTTGCCTGGAAGACACCCCGGGGCCCCATCTGTCGTGTGTGTGTGTATCTGTGTGCGTGAGTGTGTGTGTGTGTTCGATTGTGCACTTCTGATAACCTGAGGATTCCTGATGACTTTTTCAGAGAAAAGAGAGAAAACCGCACAGAAAGCACAAAATGTTCTTGTAACGCCCCCCACCCCACCCACCCCCCGCATGTTTTATTTTAATCCACCAATAATTATAAAAACAAATCAGTGCAACACATCAAAATGAAAGATGTATTTTTTTGGTTTCATTTTTACGAATAATTGGTCGTGAGGGAATAGACAAACAGAATATAATTACATCAAATATTTAATTCGTCGCTGATTGAGTCGAAAAATACTTTTTCTTTCTGTTCGTCCGCGTTTCCTTTCATCTCTCGTCTGTCGCTTTATCTCCCTCTTTTCTGCGGGTCTAAGTCGTAGCCAGAGGCGATGCAAGCTTCAACACTCTGCTGGAGCTTGATCTGGGAACACACACACACACACACACACACACACACACACACACACACACACACACACACAAAGATTTTGAATATAAGCATTTCTGCCCATCTGTCGAAAATGTTGTTTTCAATGTACTGGTTTATTTCTGGTTTATTACTGGTTCATTTCTCTTCACGGAGCAGAATGTCTCCGACCTTGATTAGGTTTAAGTATTAAAGCAACAATATGCATCTATTTGACCATGAATAATCAAATATTTCAACCTCACACACCAGCTTGACATATTTTTGAGCACAGGTGACATTAGCAGCGACTTCTGTAGGCTTCCAATCAATCTTTTCCTTTGTTATTTGTTGTTTCTCTAAATTGGGAAATTAATTATAATCTAAAACATCTGCTCACCTTCATACAAACTACTGTGGCGGCTTTTCCACTCAGATATCACCAGAGTACCGTGCACCAGCGTCTTGAAGACAGAAAATGGGTTATTGGAGAATATAAGAGAGGTTGGTTCCATATTGCCAAATCCCAACGGTGTTCTCTTTGAAGCTCTGGTTCATGTTCCTTTGAGTCCATATGAGGATGAGACCAGTTTGCATCCATCATATTAGGAATTTGAATCATCATCATTGAGGAAAATTTCCATTTCGAAGCTCTGAAATGTACAAAATGCTGGTACTTTTCCAATAAGCATACATTTCTTTAAAAAACATTTTTGTTGTATTCATAAAAGTATAATCCAAAACGCAATCTCAGAGCCTCACTTGTCCTCCGAGGGGCACGGAAAAAAAAAATCCCTTTCGCGAGTTCTGAAAATGACGAGAGTAGGCGAAGGTGCCGAGAGCCGAGGTGATTAACGTCTTTGAGTGATGAGGCGCAACTCCAGAGGTGACTCTCAGCTGAGTCCTTCTCTCGCTGTGGAGAAACTAAATCGTTGCCGTGGCAACCCCCCCTAACTCTGGGTTGATCAACAACGGCTGGCTCAGTTCATCAGATTAAAGAATAAAAAATGCACGGACACTTTCAGAAACGTTCGCAGACATATGGGACAGTTTTGGTTGCGCATCGGTGCATCTTTCGCACACAATTGATGAATTTCTCAGGAGGTGTTTGAGCGCCTTATAAAATGTTTTTAGTCACGTTTCTCCATAAATTAGGAGCTTGTGGAAGCAGAGCGGGCTATTGCCTGCTTTCCAGCATCAGAAAATAAACAAACACCACAAGTTTGTGTTTATTTCTGTTGTTTCAGGTCCATTTAAAATGCTCTCTGTACTTTGTTTGCAATTTAACTTAAAAAGTAGAACTCTTAGCTTGGTTTACCCATCAGCAATTGTGCTCTAAGATGTCTCCACAGGCAGGAAGTGGTTCTGTTTCAGGCTATCCATGCAAAATGACCCGCACTCTTCGAGTTGAGTCAATGAAATGAGACAAAGTTGGAGGTCTAATTGGTTTATGGTAATACTCCCAATAATGCCATCACTTCGGATTAGGCCGTCGCTAGATCTTCGCCGCCCCTTTTTAGCGCGCATCATCACATTTGTTGTTATCGGTTCCTGCGAGGTAAACGCCGGGGCTTAGACTCCCCACCGTCCAATCCCGGGCAGCGTTTCCCACCACCCACCACGTTCTCAGTGGCTCTCTTAGTCACCAAATACTTCAGGCCGCGCTCGTCTTCTGCTCCAGTTGCTGCTCAGCCCATGCGGCCGCTCCCGGAGCCTTCTGGGAAACGTGAGGTAATGATGCAGAGGTGTTTGCTCGCTCTAGTCCGACACACTCATCGCCCACCCCCACCTCCATTTTCGCTCCTGGTTCGCTTGCTACAGTGGGTTTATGAGCTGGATGTGACTTTCGCACATTGATGGCCACATGTGCCCAAGAGAGGTTATTGCGTGCACAGTCTCTCCAATATAAGAAAAGCAACAACAACAAAAAAAAGCCTGTCATGTTTGCCAAGCCTGTTGGTCGAGTCCACCAATATTCTTCCGTTAAGACAAACATTCTGGCATTAGCTTGTCGGTTGAAGTAAACCTTGGAGAGCAAGTTTTATTTTTACCCATCCTGTAGGTTGTAAGTTCAAATAAATAGTACATTAGTTCAGAGAGCCGGCCTTTCCCTTTTTAATATTTAACTTTGCGCAGTCTCATCCCGGGCGTCTCTCACCCTGGAGAGACTCATTCACGTTCATACGTCTAGACTGAAGCATCAGATAAGACACAAGGAGCATGCAGAGACTCTGATTCAGTCTCTCGCGCTTTTGAATAATCTGACAGATTTGATTGTCAGATACCGCGGCTGCTTCTGTATGTGCGAGTGTGTGTGTGTGTGCGTATAGGCCTTTCACCGCCATTCATAATAGATTCATTTAGTGGCTCAGATCTTGTCAGCTTCAGGCTCAATCCTTTATGACGTTTTGGTGTGTGCGCGCGCCCATGAATGCATTCATGGACATTGATTCCCCTGAATAAAAATGACTTCAGTCTCCTCTCCAACAAGAAACTATTCTTTTTTTTGTCTAGTCGACCCTCTGCTGTGTTATAATTGCCGAGATATTGACAAAAACACCAGATACCTCAATGAAACGGATCAATCTTTCAGAAATTAATGCTATTTCATGCTGTTAAACCCAAATTGCACAGGTAAATAAGCAGAAAATTGCATTGTGGCCGCGACTTGGTTTATCCCAGAGGTGACCTGCAAGACAAGGGTCATGTTAGGAGATCAGCCGAGGGAGTATTACCACCCAGTTAATCCATTAGCATTATGGGCACGGCTGTGGAAGGCGTTCATTGTTTGTGTTATCTGAGTTTGTATTTAATGTTTGCAGTCACACGTATGGAATTGAAAAACCCTTCCCATGACGTTAAAATGTCTGCTTTTTGTGTAATGTTTCCACTGTCAGACCTTATTTAGAATGCTGGGGTGATAAGATGCAACTCTAGACTAAAGAGCCTGATAATGAGCTGTTGATAGTTAATTAAATGTCAAAATATGATTAGCAAGTGTAAATCCACCGTGATGTAATGCCTAATTAAGAACCTTCTGCTCATCAGTTTCACATTTTTGGACTTTTACAATATCCAAAAATTCTCAACGATGAGGAGCTCCGAAGACCCAAACCACCGTTTCATGATGTAAACGTCCGGGTTAGCCTCGGCTTAAAAACACTTGTGGAGATTAAAGATGGCAATAGGGATCGAACAGCCATGCTGCTTTTAAATCTGCTGTTTGCATGACCCATCTGTCACCCCAACCTGCCTCCTCGCACAGACTTTTCCTATACGTATGGACGCCATCTGATCACCTACACCCACTGACCACCTAAGCTCTGGTCATACTTAGTCATGCCACCAGATGACAATTGGGTAACACTTTATTATACTGGGGCAACAATATCATCGTGATATCAACAGAAATGTAAATAATAATGGTACAATCATTGAAATTGAAATTTTTTCTCTTTTAGCAGATTAATTACAATCAAAATACCTGTCTAAGGTGGTATAAAGACAAGGTTTAGCTAGCTTGATAGTAAATCTGTTAAACTAATACCAAGTGTGACTTATTAGCTAAACACCACTTCATAGCTTGGTCCCTAATGACTGTAATTTATTGATTATTGACTTATCATGGTTAATGCTTTATCAAGAACTGTTACTTCATATATAGTATAGTATTGGCATTTGTATACAGAACTAGATAACGAGCTCGCCACCCAAATTCGACCAAACAGCTCAATGACCCCTGTAACTGAATCTGTCCCGTCATGTGGTTCTCACACTTGGGTTTGTTATTGTCCATTTGAGAACCCTCCCAAATCAAACCAGGAGGCAAACAATTACTAAAGGCTATTTACGTCTGTCTAATAGAGTAATGAGACATGTGCTGGCCCTTTAAGATAGCCTCTCAAATGGGAGTTTTTGGGGGGGCCTTTTTCCATTAAAGATTTAATTTCTTCGGTTATTTTTACTGCTTTTATCCCTCACAGTGTTTCTTGACATTCCGGAGACTAAACCATTAATCTTTCAAACTCAAGAGAATCGACTATACTAGACAAGGAATGCTTTCTGTCTTTTTTTCTGTGTCTGAGTGAATTTAGTAAGAGAAAAATAAAAGCTCCCATCAAAGCCATTAGAATTCCAAAATGAGGTTTAACTTCTCAACCGGCTCATGGTCCCACTATCCAGTAATGCACATGCGGAAACAGTGACACCAACAGCCATTTCTTCCTTTGAATATTTGATACGGATTCAGCTATTTTTTACCCCGGCAATGAGGCAAACAGGAGCAGAC
>CAESWR010000661.1:161015-172233 GCA_903171835.1 Mullus surmuletus | reverse complement strand
CCCATTAGCTGTACTCTAGCCGCCGTGGACAAGGGTGAGCGCCTTTTGACCGCAAAATCAGAGGCTAGTGTTGTAGTCGAGACCGCACAAACTACGACCAGGACTTTCTCAAGACCGCAAAGCACCAAGACGTAGACCAGACCGAGACATTTGGGGTTCGAGACCAAGACTTTCCAAAGACAGCAGCGCACAAAGACCTAGACCAGACCAAGACAAGTATACATCAAAGAAACAATATTGCATTTTCAATGACTTCCGAAAACCTGTATAGCTTGGTGCATAGGCGGCTATTTCCACTCCTTTCAAAGCATTTGAGGCTGTTTTCGTTTCTACACCAAAATCAGATGTGGATTTGTCAGATGAATGTGGCATCTCAGCTGACTGAAATCAGATGAGCACATTTAATAAGCAGGCAGATGCTGCAACTTGGGGGGTAAACAATCAGTCTACCAATGATTGGAAGTCATTTGTTGTTGGGAAAAGCGAGGCCCGGTCTAAAAGCCTGGCAGTGGTGGAGACCACCACCCTGGATAGACCAAGTCTCCAAGACGAGACCAAGACCTTCAAAAAGCGGTCTTGAGATGAAGACCAGTAGCTCAAAGTCTGTTGATCAACATTAGCTTGGGAGGGCAGTTTCTCTTCATCGGTCCAGCTGCATTTTTTGTGGTGTAAAAAAGACTTAAAACCACAAATGCAATTAGGTGAGGTGCAACTCAAAACGTCTGAGCAGAGAAGAAACAAAAAAAATGGAGAGGAGGACGGAGGTTACAGGAGCAATGTCATCTTCATCGTCTTCTTATCTTCTTATCTCCTACTGTCGTCTTATTGTCCGCTGTCTCTTTGGCCTCCTCTTTGATTTCTATTCCCACTCTTACCCTCCTGTCCCCCGCTGACTCCGCCCTGTCCTCTGTGTCCTCTCTTCCTCTCTGGTCTCACCCTCCCACCCCCTCAACCCCCCTCACCCCCCTCCCTGCGAATGAGCTGAAACGATCATAGGAGCAGCAGGTGCAAATGGTTTCTGTCTCGACCGCTTAACAGCCGGCTGCTTTTTTTGCCGCCGCGGATTGCCACATCCTCAGGAAGTTTCTTTCGAGCTGTGGTCAACAGGATAAAAATGAGACTTGGCTATTTTCCAGAAGCGCGATGAGAAAATGACAAATATATTTTTTCAGCAGATGGTCATAGTTCAACCAGTGTAACTCAGCAAACCACTTTTGTAACGGGTGTCCCGATGCAACTATTTTACTTCCGATACAATACTCAGATTGCAGCATTGAGTATTGGCCAATACTGATATTGATCCGATACGATGTCAGCACCAATCATACATACTTTTATGACTTATTTTGTAGTATGGAATGTTAGAAAAGGCTTGATCAAGTGATATTACTCAAACAGAGAACAATAGTCAGCAACAGTTGCTATGATAAAAACTGACCCATTTATTATGAACCAATGGCTTACATACATTTGAACCTTAAACATAAGAATATTCTACAATTGAATAAAATAAATGAAAATAGACCTTGAAAAATCCCCTCAGTACCTTATCTTGGACATTTTAGAGACAGACTGATATAATCTGATTCTCGTTTTTTTTATGCTGACATCCAACCGATGTCATATCGGATCGCGACACCCCTAAGTTTAATAAAAGATCATCTCGATTTTAGGCCTAAAAATGACTACAAATGGGCTTGTACATGCGTGGTTAATGTATATGAATAACTTTAAGGGTATTTTTGTATTCAATTTTTTTTCAATCTCTACCTTGTCAACTACTTGTTGCCATGGGAGCTTTTTTTTCAAAAGAGTGTGTGTTTTGATGCAGACAGGCGAAGCTGAAAAGGCCAGACATGGTCACCAGCACAGTGACAGCCCTGTCATTTCACACACATGCACACGCTTTCACACAAAATAAAGGTATAAATGGAATTTCCGGACCAAAAGATACCAACGTGACTATGAGATAACCCAACACGAAGCTGCCTTCTGAGTGTCGCACCTCCCTTTAGCTCCCTATAATTATTATTTCGGTGCTCAAAGCCTCGGCTCCATTGCACTTATGTGGCATCGCGAGTCCCTTTTCTGCCGGTTCTATACTGAAAACACAATGCGGGATAAGTGAGCAATTGTTTGGCTAAATTGAGACGAACCGTAGCTCCTCACGTCACAACGCGATTCCTCATGTGTGCAGCTTTGATTTCCTTTAAGGTGTGTCGACTATTCACTCCTTCTCTGGTATAAGTGCATCTTTGTGGTCCTTTGGGAATCGTGAATGTTAGCCAGATCGACGTTTTTCCCTGGATTTCACAACCGTGCGGCGAACTAAGGCCTTTTCGCTACATTCCTTTTTCAATCCATGTCATTTCCACTGACATCAATCCATAAAAGTGTGAAGATTGTAGATCAATCCGTCACACCACTCCATAATAAGCTCCCTTCAATATCCTAATTCCCCTCTGATTATGTTTAGTTGAAATTACGTCACGTCACTGATCAATGTCTGTTCGACTTGTGTAGGTCAAGGAAATTTTCATCATCACTTGATATGGAAGGCAAAGCCAAAGCCGGTGTGAAAGGAAGAGCACAACTGTTGCCTGTGTGCTTTGCATGTTTGACTAGCGAAGAACTGTCAATACCACAGAGCCGGTGGTGGCTAAAACCGCCGAGCCTCAGTGGTGTTTTCACAGGTCTCTACCGTAGACGGCAGAAAGGCAACAAAGTCAAAATTGATTTCGCTCCGCCCGGGTTAAAAGAAGGTCTCTCTCTCTCTCTCTTTTTTCTTTTTCTTTTGACATGGTAGACACGCATCAGGCCAGTACCTGTCAAGTCATGTGTGACCAGCAGCAGTTAAACCATCTGCCTTGACCTCGTTGGGGCCCATTGTCTCAGCAATAACACTGCAAAACACAAAGACACACTCCATGAATGACAAAGCGGTGAATGTGGCCTCTAATATGACGACAGAGAAATGCCAAATATTTGCTCTATTTTCTTCACGATTTTGGCCATCCAGCATAATTAACATGATTGAAGGCCATGAATAATGTTGCATATATTCCGTATACATATTTAAACATTGTATTGTATGTCAGTTTTCCATCATGAATATTAATCAGCATTAAGGATTCTGCAGTAGTTCAGACAGATTTTATTTTACAGTAGGTCCAAGACCCACTCTGCACTGCAGGTGGTCCGTAAAAAACCCTTTGTGCTCATTCAACCCTCGGCTCAGTGGCTGCCTTCTCTCATAATTACCACCAGGCATGACGCTTCCTGTAAAAAACATTTTTTGAATATGCACATGCAATGTCTCACACTCTGCCAGGGGGGTTGTAAGCTCATAGACAGTCTATATCAAGCTTGCACGGATTTGCCTCTGAGCCTCGTGCACACCGTCAAAATAAAATGCACATGTAAAATCGTCCAAACCTAAAAGCCCCCCCGCCAGCACGTGATTTAATTTTATTTGATTTTATTTTACTAGATTATTTTTAATTTATTTAATTTTGTACCATTTTGCTTTGCTAAGTTTACATATGTTACATTATTGTCCTTAATTTGTGTTGCTTGTAGCATAGGAATTTTCCTTCGGGGATCGATAAGGAAATTGTGATTCTGATTGTGAATGAATGAACTAACTTTCTCATCTAAATATAGCACATGGACACGGACCCACACAAACACACTGCATGTTAGAAAATGTGAATGTACATAACGAATGTATTCAACCCATAAAAAAGCAAGTGCACATCGTGTCAGTTGATATAAATGCAGATCACCTGACATGGAGTCATGAATAAATTCACGCACATACACAGACTGAACGTCCCGGGCATTTTTAATATGAGTGATACGTTTTGACATGGACTCAGAAATGAACATCTCGGTTCCACGCGCACACGTCGATGGGCAACCCAAAATGTTTCGCAGAACATTTATTCCAAGTAAGCGTCTTGATTGGGTCCTTGTATGCGTCGCGAGTTTGGCTGCAAATTCGCCTGTCTTCATGCTCTTCGGTGTTTTACATTATTCATGTGAAAAGCCTTGTTAAAATAGACACACACGCACAAACACACATATACACACCATCCTTAAGACTAAATAGAATCCCCGCTGTGCTCTCCAAAAGAGAGAAAATTACATATCCAGACGCAGAGAACATCAATAAATTTATGCACAGAGTGTACGACATGCATGCAGGCATCAGGTTATACACACACACACGCACACACATTACAAGCGAGGATAAACTGTGACCTTAGGGCAACCAGTCATGTTTGTACTAGAGTTTGACCATCTGTTCTCATTAAAGCAGGACTTGTGTAGGTGCCCGCGGATGGTTTGCAAAGGCCTCGATCGCTGTTAACCGCAAAACATGCCTTTAAATGTATTCCACAGGTATATTAAGGGCCCTATATGCAGCACTTTGGCATTCATCAATCTTGCATTCGGGTTATTTCGAGACGCTGGCGGACCCATACAGCTTTTGTACCAGTCGCGTAATTCTGCTGCAATCGTTTTTGGCACAAAACAGCAGGGGGGGGGCGGTCTGTTTTCTCGAGCAAGCACAGGTATGCCTTGAGGGTTTCTGGTGACAACGAATGGAGGGGAGGAATGGAAAAAACACGATTTTTAGGCTGTGGTGGTGTGCTCTTTTTAAGATCTAAGGGCTTTCTAACTTGACTCTACCCTCCACTGCGGCCATGCAGGGGTCCTGAACCAGCGCAACTGGGGCAAGAAGTACCAGGCTTGCAACAGTGCCAGGCAATCGCCGGTGGACATCGATGAGACGTTCACCCAGGTCAGGCTGCAGTACCAGAACCTGCAGCTGGAGGGCTGGGAGAGACTCACAGCCGACTCCACCACCATCCACAACGATGGGAAAACAGGTATATTCCATTTTAAGGAGCTTAAAGTCACATTTTAAGTCAATTAATTCCATACATCAAACCTCACCCCCTTTTAGTTCTGTTTCAGAATCTGAATCCAAATTACTTTATTGATCCTTATTGGTTATTATTGATGTTCTTATGTTACAAACACCTCCCAACAGAAAATGAAGGGTGGAAATGTAATATACATCAACTTGGAAAAGGACAGAGAAAGGAATACTAAATTAGATATAAAGAAATAAAAGAAATGAGTCTTGAATTTGAATAAAATAAATCAAATAATAAAATATTCTCTCTATAATATACATATACCCACAACAGCAGATCAATAATACAATACAAATAATAATCTAAGATAAAGATACATTTAATATTATAAAATAGAGGTTTTTTCCCCCTTCCCCCACATTTATATATTCTTTTCTTTTTGATGCTGTTATCCTGAGATCACAATTATTGCCGCTTGCTCCGTGATCCAAGATAAGTGGCCTTTTTATTCACGAGAAGCGGTTTTATGGGGTTGGGATAAAAAGAAAAAAGATCACTACCATTGATTATTAAGGATCATAAATATATCATAATTTGCAGAGATCAGGGTTGATTACAAAAACAATGTCCTTCTTTTCTGCCAAGATGGTATCACTTGAAAGAATAACTGCAACCATGGCTGTTTTTGGCTCCCACTGTTTACTTGCATAAAACATCATCCGTCAGGTTTCTCTCAAGCTGCTGCCACATCGAGTGTATGGCTGTATTATGTGACAGCTGGTGCCAGCATCTCCACTTGAGATGAATACTGAGAAATGTGCTCTACTTTATAAAGTTAGTTACCTTAGTGACGGTGAACTGTTCGAAGCCGCAACATATTTCATTAGGCAGAATCTGGATATTTCCTTTTCGATACCAAATAGGAGCTTATTAAAGCAGCCTGCTGGAGGAAGGAGGTAGGAGGTAGGCGGAGGACGTGCTGCAGATCCAATCTATGGAAATGATTTCTGGCATTATTCTGAGGATGTAAAACACAACATCTTAATCCCCGGATGGGAAAAGAAGCTTAAGTTTCCAGACGAAGGAGAAGATGATTCACAAGGCGGAGGTTAATGAGGGAGAGGAGAGCGGAGGATTTAAAATAAGAAGGGAGTCAGACAAAGAAAGGCAAGGAGAGAGGGAGAGTAATTGAGAGGAGAAGCAACCGCGGGGACGGCGGCGCTACGGAGAGATCACGCGGAGAGCCGAATAAGATCGATGTCAAGCAGCAGAGCATCAGAAAAGAGTCAACAAAAGAGCTGCAGGAGAAGATGTACGTGGAGAGAGGAGAGAAATGTGAGGAGACGGCGATCGGAGCGATGTCTGGCCTGATAAACAGATGAAAGCTTTCGCAGCAATAACACTGGCCAGACAATGTGTGCGCGTCACCTATAAGTTAACAATCTCTTAACAAAATCTCTTTTTTCTCCTGTCAAGTCAGAAAGGAAATTGAATATTAAAGCAGGTATGATATTAAATATATGGCTGCTGCAGTCCCGCTAATCCGAATGTCATATCCTGTCGTGTCTTATCGCACGAGGAGCTGCTCTAAATGAGAGAATTATAAACTCTTCAAAAAAAGTTCGGAAATGTCCTTAAAGTCAATCATTTCTCCCCTTTAATAACACCAATTGATATTGTATTTTATACCGTTGGAAAGCCTGATTAGTCACCTTTACAATGAGGTACAACTTGTAATGATCGTGCATTCGTGGAATGAGCAACATAGCTAAATGTGTGGGTAGTGCGAACCTCAAAGACAGTTTGGAAATGTTATTTAAGTCAATCCTTTCTCTCCTTTAATAATACCTATTGATGTTGTATTTCATACCGTTGGAAAGCCTCATTAGTCACCTTTACGACAAGGTACAACTTGTAAGGATCGTATATTCAGAGAATGAGCAACACAGCTAAACAATGTAAAGGTGACTAATGAGGTATAAAATACAACACCAGTTGTTATTCGAAGGGGAGAAATGATTGACGGAAAATGCATTGGCGTTTATATTTTGACACCCCAGAAGCTCCTCCAGGGGAAATGTTTTGAGGTCCCGGTTCAGATCCCAGGGGGAGCCCCTAGTGAGCTTCACTCAAACCTACAGGTCTCCCCCACCCCCCCCCCACTCCACAGACTGTGAGCTTTAGCTAGCGGAAAAAAGCACAATGACCAATCAGCTTACGTCATCCTGCAGCACAGAAGCCTGAACAGCCAAGCAAGCGAGGACGCAAAGCCACCATGCAAACAGTTAATCAAGCTTTGATGGGATCAAGTCGCACATCTGTCCGGTGCGGCGGAGCGTAGATTGGAAATGCAGTGTTTAGCCACTCCCCGAACTTGTTGGGGATTTAAAGTGCAGCTGGATGTTAAGTTGGATCTAATTGCGGTGGCGGAGGGAGCCCTTTAATCGGTTGGCAGAGGTCAAAGTTTGCCCCTGGTGCAAAGGTGATGCGGAGGAAACGTGTTGCCCTACGACCTCTATCACGCTACAATAAGGACGACCACAGTAGCATTTATGAGATACATGAGCTGTAGGGATTAGTCCTGTTTTTTTCTTTTTTTTCCTAATTTATGAGGGTTTAATCCCCATAAACTGAGTTATAATCTCTTTTACCTGCTTCTTTGTGGGCTCAGAATTAATTAACGAAGGCGTGGCAACTGTTATACGTCATTCCCTGCCTTTTAAAAACACCCGCAGATTGGAAAAAGAAAATGTTGTAGACCTCATTTGACAGTGGCCAACTTTGCTTTTCCATGGAAACCAAAGAGAACATGGCAATTGAATTGCTAATTTCTCATCTTGTGGGTGGTTACTTCCCATTGTATCAAGTCAAGCAAAGATAAGAGTTATAGACATTATAGATCCTCTTATCTCGCCCTTTGCAAGAACATTCATACACATATTTTCCAAAACGTGGAGTTGCTCATTTAATCCAGTTTAACAGGGTAATGAATGTCCAAGTGTCTTATAAATCCCCTGTAGCCATTAGACTTAATACATCCAGAGGAACATTTATATCACTTTCTGGGACATACATGGCATTTATTGATTTTGTGATCCAATTACCTTTCTCTTCTCTTCTCTTCTCTTCAAACTTTAAAATGTGTCTGTGTGTGCCAGTGGCGATCATGGTGGACGGGGAGTTCTACGCGAGTGGAGGCGGGCTGAGCTCCAGATTTCGCGTCAGTCGGATCGACTTCCACTGGGGGCGCTGCAACGCCACCTCGGAAGGCTCCGAGCACAGCCTGAACGGGATGAAGTACCCCCTCGAGGTACAAAAACACAGCATCCAGGTGATTTTTACCACATGGAAGGTGAATCGCGTTTTATATTGCCGTTTCCGTTGCGCAGATGCAGATCTACTGTTACGATCCAGACGACTACCAGAGCCTGGAAGAGGCCATCAGGCAGGGAGGGAGGGTCGCCGCTCTGGCCGTGCTGTTTGAGGTGGGTGGATATGATCGACGACGCGCGTTAGTGGTCAAACATCTGGACAAACACATCCACACGAACTCTAGAGGGCCAAGTTGATAAAGAAGCTCCTGTTCTCGTCCGCAGATCAGCCTGGATGACAACGAGGACCTCACCCCCATTGTTGACGCGGTCAACACTGTGAGCAGATTTGGTGCGTTGCTTCTACTCGACTCACAACAACAACACTCGAAACCCAGTGAAGTAGCTTGGTAGCGACATAACCAGTCTGACGTAAGAGGAAAAAGAAAAAAACAAACATTTAATTAATTAAAAGTGAGGGGGGACAATGAACTTCCAATTTTACATTTGTTCACTGTAAAAATAATGAATGTGCTCAGTACAGCTGTATAGAAGCACAATAGGCATACAATATTTCTCATTTGATAAATAGTTCGACCATTTGACCAGACCAGTGGATTCAGTGTCCTTTGGAATCATATTAATTCTCTAAATTGGCTTCCAGCAGGAGTAATGATACCCCTCATGAGCATGTTGCACATTCTTAATAGCTTGACTCCACGTGACACTTTGTTTTTCTGCCACTGATTTTTCGTCCCTACTTAACCAGGTAAGAGCGGCTCAATGGAGGCCTTCACCATGCGGTCCCTGCTGCCCAATAACACCGACAAATATTACATCTACAACGGCTCTCTAACCTCACCGCCGTGCTCGGAGATGGTGGAGTGGGTGGTCTTTAAGAATACGGTGGCCATATCAGAGACGCAGGTGAGGAGTCTATTAGGTTTACATCATTGTGGTTGCTTAAAGCAAAGTTTCTCAAATTGTTTCAGACCAAGGACCACTTATTCCCCCAAAATTCATGGACCACCAAACTGAGTTGTTCTGGAACAACAGCCCAGATAGCAAACTGATGTATAAAAAAATCGCATCATACATGTTACAGCCAGTCATAAAAAAGAGGCTTGTTGATGGAGTAACGTTATCTTACCCGTAGGCTAGTTAATGGATTAACGTTAGTTTACCCTTAGGTTGGTTAATGGAGCAATATTACCTTGCCCGTTGGCTTGTCAATGGAGTAATGTTAGCTTGCCTGTAAGATCTTTAATGAAGTAACCGCAGCTTGCCCGTAGGCTCGTCAATAGAGTAACGTTAGCTTGCCTGTAGGCTTGTTAATAGAGAAACTTTAGCTTGCCCTTAGGCTCATTAATGGAGTAACATTAGCTTGCACGCAGGCTCTTAAATGAAATAATGTTAGCTTGCCCGTAGACTTGTTGATGGAGTAACGTGAGCTTGCCCGTAGGCTCGTTAATGGAGAAACAGTAACTTGCCTATAGGCTTGTTAATGGATTAATGTTAGCTTGCCTGTCAGCTCTTTAATGGACTAACATTAGCTTGGCCAAAGGCTCATTAATGGAGTAACGTTAGCTTGCATCGTAGGCCCGCCAATAGACCAACATTAGCTTTCCCGTACACTCATTAATGGAGTAATGTTAGCTTGCCAGTAGTAGTATTCCATTAATGAGTTAATGGCGTAAGAAGCCTACACAATGAATTCGTTAATGTAGTAGGGTTGTTAGGCCATCAATGCGCTAACAAGGTTATTGGAGTAACAAGCCTACAGTGTGCCATAGGCCTGTTAATCGAGTAACGTTAGCTTGACTGTTTTCTCTGGAAGGGAGGCGCATTTACTCATGTTTATGGCGGACTGCTAGGGAGCGCTAGCGACAACTAGTGGGCCTCACTTTAAGAAAACTTTGATTTAAAGCACCATGGAAGCAAAATGTCATTTCCTAATATTACAACGAAATACTGAGAAAGAGAAGTTCATGTTGACGTTCAAATACAAAAGTTTGAATTGGCTGTGTTATTGGGTTGGACATGACATCTCCAACGAGGTCTGCAATAGTCGCGGCTGGTTTTGGGTCAGCGGTCTCCAACAGCCGCGCAGGAAGATAAAAGCAAAGTGCTTCGCTGGGCGGATACGGCGTGACAGGTTTAGTCCGGTTTAAAAGTCAGAGGATGAAGGGGAAAAAGCCTGTCTGTCTGTCAGCGCTTTGACAGCGCTCACAGCAACAAGTCGCCGGGGCAACACTGATGCAGCCTGACGTCAGCCAGCCGCCGAGCACACTCGCGGACCCCCGTGGATGAAATCATCTGTGTAATAATCGTTAATAATGTAACAGGATCGCGGCACTCTAATTGAGGTCATCTCCGTGTGTGTGTGTGATTGAGACGGAGTGACAAGCCATGACATTGTACGCGGCTCACCAAAAATAGAGCAGCTCTCTCCGTCTCCGCTTGGCGCTCGCGTGATCCTCGCACAGCTATTTTGGCAAAAAAAAAACCCAAGATGCAACATTTCTCAGCTCTCTCTTCGTTCATCGTCGTGTGTCTCTCGCCATCGCCGCCGCCCACCAGCTGGAGGTGTTCTGCGAGGTGATGACCATGGAGCAGGCCGGCTACGTGATGCTGACCGACTACCTGCAGAACAACTTCAGGGAGCAGCAGCAGCAGTTCATGGGGCAGGTGTTCGCCTCGTACACCGGAGTGGAGGACGTGCTCACGCCCAGTACGTACTCACTCTGACACCCCGAAATCACTGCGTTTCACTCAGGCGCGCCAAGACGTTGCTATTCACCTTTTGTTATTACATGGACGTAACCCCTAAAATATCATCTTTCATGTGTCAGCTGTTGGCTTATGAAAGGAAATGTTGTATATGAAGGTCACTCAATTCAATTCAATGCTTGGTTATTGGGAAAACCCAGAGGTTCTCAACTTTACTTTTGTGGGGACTTGGACCCCCTGCATTGATTTGATCTGCCCTGAGGACCCCATGATCTACTCTGGTGGGGGGGG